>JAJLTV010000053.1:0-94184 GCA_030568405.1 Myxozyma monticola | reverse complement strand
ATCCCGAGTCAAACCAAAGAACACTCGAGGAAATGGACCTTTTGTTTGCTGCGGACGCGCCCTGGACATGGGCTGCTGAAAAGAGATTCAAGGAGTTGAAAGAAGAACAAGCGGCCACAAGATATGACTTCGACGCGAAGTCTGCTCATTCGACAGAGTTAATCGAAAACAAGGCCCGGCCTCCTGCAACAGCCAACTAATTGACTTCTTTATTCCTATAGGTGATCGAAGATTTATCATTATGACTTACGATGAGTATCAGAATAATGATCGACAGTTATCGACTCATCGTCCACCGACTCCATCGACTGAGTAGACTCTGTAGCTAGTTATATAAATTTTATTTCTGAAAATTTATGCAAATAGACCGTGAAGCATGGCCCCTCCCCCTTAAGGCCTTAAAAGTATAAAACGCTTCGCGTTTTATATACGGGAGGCGAACAGACCAGCGGACGGACCGGCGGACACTTGTCCGCCCGTGCCGTCGGCAATATATGGCTCGAGACGAGAATTCCAACGAGCGTGCGGCGCCGAGTAGGTGTACCCCGAGACGAGACAGCACTTTGCCCCACGCTGCGGCTTTATTACCCCGCGCGCTGCGGCGCTACATACTAGAATAACTCTAATTCTATCATCCTCCACGTCACGGCGCTCGCGCCTCGCGCATTAAGGACTATTTCCTGTTTTTGTTGATAGAACATATATCTCTGGGATCAATTTACAGTTCTGCAGTCTGCAGGCCTGAAACCGCCAAAAATATAGAAAGACCATCTTGCTTGCTTCCCACTCTCAGTTATGGCCTCGTTTTACAGAGCATACAATGCTCACGTCAAGGCAAGGCCTCTTCTTACACAATGCTTGACGACTGGTGTATGTACTATTTGCTCTCATGGCTGATGGCACTTCGAGTAGATTATTTTGCTGATTTGATTAGTTCCTATTTGGAACAGGCGATTTCATTGCCCAGAAAGCTGTTCCTACAAAGGAGAAGCAGCCTTACGACTACGCTCGGACGGCTCGAATGGTTTTTCACGGCAGTTTTGTCTTTGCTCCTATAGTCAGCAATTGGTATCGGTTTATTGGAACTCGTATCAGCTTTCCAGGTCGACCTAATCTTGAAGCCTGGGTGAGAATGGCGGCTGATCAAATCCTGTGGGCTCCCGTCGGGACCGGACTCTTTTTCGTATCTATGGACGTGCTACAAGGACATTCGTGGGAGCACTTTAAGCACGAAATCAACGACAAGTACTATACCACTATGGTAGCCAATTATGCGGTATGGCCAGCTGTGCAAATAGTCAACTTTAGACTCCTCCCGTTGGAGTATCGTCTGCTATTTGTCAACCTGGTCTCAATTGCATGGAACACTTTTCTATCCGCATTCAGTACCGCCACTCCAGAAGAAATGGAGGAAATTCGGGAATTCGAGAAAAACCTATAGAGGGCAAAGACATTCCGAGTAACGAGAATACAGCTCAGATTGAAAACTAGCTGCAGCTGCATTCAATAGCGACTATATATATAATGCGACAAGAATCGAGGCAACGCATAACTGTAATGCGATTTCAGGTCATCGTGCACGCGCAATTACTGTTATTTCGAATGATTTTGCTTTTCACCGTGACTCAAGTCGTGTATATACATAGATATATATAGAGAAAGTTATGCATTTCACATTTTATATCATGTTTGTTTATTTAGAATATATATCATACAACTATAAGTTAGAGCTAACTTATATAAGTTATAGACTTATAGTTATATATATTTAAGTTAGTTATAGACCTGATAAAATATCATCGTCTTAATTCCAAAAATTCCAAATTTTTATACTATAATCCCACAGACATATATAATGATAATAACTTTTAATCGGCAAAATAATACGCTAGCAATCTGTAGCTCCATAGTCAATAACACAACCATCCTTCTCATATACTAGCCAGTTTCATGATCCGACAGGCGGTCCAAATCCTCCCTCAGGCACCTGATACAACGACGCAGTCCCGATTCCATCCATACCTGTCTTCGAGACAGTGTTGCCCTACTAATTCAGTGCTTTTGGATTATACTGCACAGAAAGAAAAGATCAAGATCCCGGAGAAAGCCATACCACCAGTGAGTCCAGACGTAAGGATGTAAGCATATTGGACCACCAGGCAAGATAGCGGCTACGGATAAAGTAGTTGAAGACGAGGCCGCAATAGAAGCCCGGGGTAAAGTAGGACAAGATATAAGTCGCACCGTAGCGGTTGACGTCGGAAAGAATGATGACCGCATGAACGCGGCCGAGATACTTCGGGAAGCGACGGCGGACATACCAGAAACCCACGCCAAACGTACCTCCAAATAGAAACGCGTAGTTCAACAGCGGGTACTGCACGTCATATGCTCGGTGCGGGCCAACTACACCCAGTAGAATCGATGACGAGTAAAGCTGGTTGGGGAAGGCGCAGACGAGACGTACAGGTTGGTTGGCGGTACAGAGGGGGTAGAGTTGATCAGCCAGATAATGGCGCCGGTAGTGATGTAACTTTGCATTAGCGTAGCAACCATCTGGGGACGGAACAGAACGTGTAGGCAATTTGGCATAGTGCGCAAGCTTGAGGTCAGAGATGAAGTTCTCTGCTAGGTCGTCGGTATTGTAGCCAAACACGCGAAGAAGGATTGACGCAGCGGTGTTACCTGGGACCATGTAGCCTGCGACGATGACGGCGAGGGTATCGCCCGGAATCAGAAATCCAGTCATGGAAGAGATAACGACAGTCGGAATCACGAGCGCAATAGATAACAGGAAGATCACGATCAGCGCCCAAACCGGCGTATGGGTCGGGTATACCGTAATAGCAATGATTCCAATCGCAAGCGAGACTATCATGACGAACAGATACCACCAATCTGACACCTCATCGTCATCATGGCCGACATTGGATCCTGTAGTCCAGGAAAAGCCGAATTGAGTCAATTCGGGCACTAATATCAGTACTGCACAGGAAATCAAAACGGTATTTTTCTCAGTTACAGCATTATTCCACCTATCGGTCCAACTCATTACCCCGCATTAATGTCCTGCCCCGCATTTTGCCATGCCCTAAACCGAATTGTAGGGAACTTCGAATGAACCCCTCTGGAGAGTGTCTAGGCCATTATCGTCGGATAAGGCTGTCAGCAGTTCATTGTTGCGGTCTATATAGATCTGGCCAAGCGCCGACAGCATGCTCACGCTCACGCTCAAATATCGCATTCTCATCGCTCTCACCAACATGAAGCTAACCTTGACTGATTACAAGCTTTGCTTGCGTGGGCGGCATTTTATATGGATACGACACAGGGTCTATTAATGGTATTATTGCCATGGATCATTTTGTTGAAGTATTCGCCACGGAGAAAGATTCGTCCGGTGTCTTGGCTCTTACATCTTCGCAAACTTCGCTCATTGTCTCAATCCTTCAGCAGGAACCACAATCGGATCGTTCATGATGGCATTTGTAGGCGAGCTTTACGGTCGTCGTGTGTTAGTATTATGATGTGGAGAATTGGCATATCAAAGCGAGTACAGCTAACATTTCTCTAGTAATCTTATCTTTGGCTGCCTGGTGTTTGCTCTTGCAGTGGCTCTCGAGTGCGCGGCGAGCAGTACCATGATGGATGCACTGGGAGCTGCGATAATTGACAAAGCATGACCTGTGATCGGTCATCCGCCAGTAGCTGTATCGTTGTTGACATTTGAATGATTGACGAAGCGATAAATGACAAATGCACATTGCGCAGCCTACTGTAGAGTGCAGACTGCGGAGCTCGGAGATTATAGCGATGTCATGTGCAGTGAACTGAACGGAAATTATAAATCACGAAGTAGGAAGATCGACCGGGGATGCGCGACGCGCAAACTCCGGCGATGGTTTGTAGGGTTTACATCTCGGTTTATGCTGGCACCAAAGGAGTGCTGAACCAGTTCACGTTAGCCTTTGCAAACGATTGGGCCCCAGTGTAACATTCAAGTCAATTGTCTTTGACTCTTTGTCCGGGCTATATTTTGACGCCGCTCACCAAAGCCTATCTGGAGAAAGAGAAGGATTTCGAGGCGTTTGTTATGTCACGAACACCTGTGGCACGCTGGGGAGTTCGGGACGATTTCAAGGGAATCACGGTTTTCTTCTGCAGCTCCGCGTCGGACTATATCACAGGAGTTCGCATGCCAGTTGACGGCGGATTCCATGGCAGATAAGTTGTTGGCAAATTGCAAATGACGGCACCTGACTGGAAACTGTAGCCGGGGTGATAGGTAATCTACATTATATACAGAATAAGCGCCCTACGCCCTACCCTAACCCACAATGTTTTAAGGTTCCCGCTCCTGCGAGCCTGGCCCATTTTTAAAAACTACGCCATGCTGTAGACCAAAATTCTACCTTTCTTATGATCTATTTTATTTTGTCTCAAACAAACTACTGCGCGCGCTATTCCTGTTTCCATTTCTCGCGCGAAAATGTTTCCCGCTCTGGCATGTCCCGTCTGGCTCCGTTTCTAATCAAACTGGCATGCCCGGACTCGCAAAATTCAAAGCTTTTTATTCATGTACTTGGTTTTTGTTTATTCGCGTTATTGCTCTTGCAAGTCCGGTTTTGCTGTCTGTCGCTTTCCGTCTGTTCACGTTTAAGGTTCTATCTTCGTTCTTTCTATAAACAGCTATTAGTAAATAAACTCTGGCCAGCCTCTATTCCAGTGCCAGCGGGAGCCAACAGCGGCATCTATAAACAGACGCCCCCCCCCCTGCAACGCCATGTCTTCTCCCTCGGCCGCCTGCTATTCCTGCTCTCCCTGCTGCCTGCTATTCCTGCTGTTTTACCTGCTTCCGAACCTGCTTTTGTTGCCATGCCGGTGAGTGACTCTGCTGCTGCGCCTGCTGACGCGTGCCTCTTTCCCGCTATCTTATCACTAACGTAGCCCAGATTGCTGTCGACTTTGCTGTCCTTGCTGATGATGATGCAAATGCTATCTTGCCTGATGCTGCCGACCTGACACCCGATTTTCTCCTGGATATTTCGCCCCAGACACGCCTGGTCATGCAAGACGGTGATGATCCGCATCGCAGAAACTTGCCCGTTGCAAATGAAGTCGCCTGTATCGTCCCTAGAACCACTGGCCTGACTTTGAGGTTTGTGGTACAGGTATCTCTGCTACCACCGCGTTCAACAATAAGTTCATGGTGAGCAATAACATTGAACAGCTTCTAAATGAGAAGTATTATCTTCTATTTGGACAATATAATCAGAGCACGGGGGACCCTGTTGGTGCGCTTTCCGTCTGCTCACGTTTAAGGTTCTATCTTCGACCGCCTTAGGCCCATGTTGAATCAAGCTCAGGACGCGGCCTACACTGCGATCCTTGCTGCCATCGACCGTGATCCTGCAACTGCTCACTTCTTTGTGCAGGGCCCGGGTGGCACTGGCAAGACTTTTCTCTATGACGTGTTGTGCCATACCTTCAGGGCCAGAGGCGATATCGTGCTTTGCGTGGCTTCTTCGGGCATCGCGGCTCAGCTGCTGCATGGTGGTCAGACCGCTCATTCGCGCTTCAGGATACCCTTCGAATGTCCGGATCACTCGACCTGCAACATCAGCCGTTCTTCGCATCTCGCGGAATTAATTCGTCACACAAAACTCATCATCTGGGACGAGGCCCCGACTCAGCATAGGAACTGCATTGCTGCTGTCGACAGAACCCTGAGAGACCTGCGCCTGCCGAACGCGCTCTTCGGTGGTATTCCGGTCATCTTTGGAGGCGATTTCGCGCAGACCTTGCCTGTCGTTCCTGGCGCTCCGGCCTCCGTCATCGTCAAGGCTTGCATGCGCTCCGCTCCCTTCTGGCATCGCTTGACGCTCTTATTCCTGTCCCAGAATATGAGGGTCGCGCGCACGCCTGCAAACCGCGACTATGCCCTTTGGATTAGAGATATGTCCTACGACCCGCGCATGCGTGACATGATCTCATTGCCGGCTATGGTGGCTCCCGTCTCCACTGATCTCGGCAACTTCTTGCTCAACCTATTTCCAAACCACGTCCTGCAAAACCCTTTCGCCAACCTCAATCACTTCAGGTCCACTGCCATGCTGTCTTCGCGCAATCTCCCGGTCGCCGAAATCAACGCAGACATCTTGCGCAGAATGAATGGCGATCTGCATGTTTTGCACAGTGTTGACTCGGCTGATGTCAATGATGATGCTGCCGTGCATGAGCTGACCGCGGAGTTTATGGCTAACCCTGAATCCCAACTCACTGCCGCCCTCGAAGCTTGAGCTCAAGATCGGCGCTCCGGTTATGCTCATCAGAAACATGCTCCCGCAACATGGTCTATGCAATGGCACGAGAGCCGTCGTCACGAACGTCAGCGGGAACTGCGTGCAGATTCAAATCCTCGGTGGCAAGCATGACGGTCAGCGCCACCATCTCTTTAGAATGCTGCTCTCCACAAACAAGCATGAACTGCCTTGGATAATCTCCCGCAAACAATTCCCCATCAGGCTATGCTTCGCTATCACTATCAACAAAGCTCAAGGTCAGTCTTTGGCAAACGTCGGCATAGATCTGCGCCAGCCTTGCTTCAGCCATGGCCAGCTTTATGTCGCTCTCTCTCGCGTCACAGATGTCAACAATTTGCGCATTCTTAGGCTCCATCATGAGTTTCTGGCTCCCGAAGACCGCTTTAAGACTAAAAATGTCGTCTATGAACAAGTTTTATTGCCTAATCCTCATTGACATCTATGTGCCTTCTCTTTTCTTGATCCCGTTCTCTTATGCTAACATCATTTTAGCCGCCTTTTTGCTCCCCGTAATAAATTGTTTTGGTGGTTTTTTGTTAATTGTTTGCAATTTAAATATACGCTCTAAAAAATACTGCGCTACTTAAAAAGGCTCCCCTCGCAATTTCAGTGTCTGAAATTGGCTTCCCTAGTAGCCCATTTATACGTGTGGCAGACTTCGATGAAGTCTAGAATTAGAGTATAGTCCACGTCTGAATACGCTGCAAGTTGAGACTTGAGGCCTGTAGGCTTCAGATTTTCTACATATTATGATATTTGGTAAATTCAGGTATACACATAGAGATCACGATGCCGGTCGGTAATACACATCGTACGGCGTGAATTGCAGTTTATACGTAGTTCAACAGTTGCACTCGCTCCCTGCACATAACTCTGAATTTTTCAAAGATTGTCATAATATTAATGTCACGGTAATCCCCAGCTGTTGATTGGCTGGAGACCTGGAGTAAACTCGAAATCTCATAATCTCATTGTAGAGCATGAAACTAATTAAGGTCTTACGTAGTTTATGTATGCTTACAGGGTAGTGGGCGCAAAATTTGATTTATTCCGGTCGTAATTTCACGTGACGTGCTCTGGCTATCAGACTCTTTTGTTCTCCCCACATCCACGCCCCTCCTCCACCTCGGGCTCCTCGACCGCAACTCAATTTCTCTCTCCACCGACACCTCAAGGACCCGACGCAAAGATGATGATCGGTCCGGCTACTTTTCCCATGCTTTGGTTCTTAGCCAAAGGCCTGTGGGGCGAGTACAACAAGCGTCCTCCTCTCTGGCTTTCCTATGAGCCGGAAGCTTTCCCCGAGGTCACCTACTACGACAATGTTTGCTCGGTAAAGCACCCTGACGTGTTTTACGGTGGTTGCGAAGACGTGAAGGTTTATGGTGAACTGGCAATTGTCTCGTGCGATCCATACAAAAAGGTGTCCAACTTACTCACCGGGCATGTACCTGGGACTCCATCTGGATCGGTCTTTGTTTGGAATTACGTCCTGGACACCACACCTGTTGCGCTTGACTTTGGCCCGGATATGGGCGAACTTCGTCCGCAGGGTGTGCACGGTATTTACACGGACGAGACGGAAGAGACTCTCCGTATTTTTGTTGCAAACGCGGCAAAGAATGCGTCTATCGAGGTCTTGGATTACGTGCCCGCTACTGGTGCCGTGTCAAAGGTCGTGTCTCTGCGCCATAAAGATGCCATTTTGGCTCCTTCTGGAGTCGCTCCATTGAGTCCTACTGAAGTGTTTACGGTCAATACTCTTGGATATCCGTATAGAGCTATCTTTGGCACTCTGGAGTTTGTTTCTGGCTTCCCGTTCGGCACCATTGGCTTCATGAACTTCACGGACATGACTAACGTCACTGGAAAGTCGGTCGGAACCTCCACTACGCCCATCGGCATTGAATATGCGGACGAGAGACTATATCTGTCGTCGCTGCAGTACGGTATTTACAGTTACAAGCTCTATATTCCTCCCGACGATATCGATCCTGAACTCTTGGCTTCAAACAGAAGTCTTGGTCGTCTGCACTTCTATCCCGGAGAGAGCGTATACCGCACGCCTTATCTGCCTACTCAAATCTCGTACTCACGGGAGCTTGGCGGCTTGGTTGCTGCGTCTGTGACCTCCTATTCTGGCGAGATTAAGGCGTGGTTTGGGCGTAAGACTGCAGCGTGGGCTGGTCTCCTCGTCGACCGTCAGCATGAAGATGGCAAGCCTCTCGTTGTGGCTGATTCCGTTTCGGTCGGTTTGAAAGCTGCGGATCGCAAGTGGCAAACGATTTTCTGGGATGGCACAGGCGACCACTTTTCTGGCATGAACTCTATGGCTGTGGAGAACGGACGCAGATTCGGCGTGTCGAACCACCAGGCGGGTGTTTTGGTCTGCACGACGAACGGCCTTGAGCCGGTCGAGGTGCCAGAGTCGGCTTTGGCAAATGAATCGGACGAAGCGCCAGCACAGGGAAAAGATAGAAAGCAAAAGGATAATCTTGAGCATATGTATCTGGCCAAGGACGAGCTGTGATCGAGCATGTTGACTGTTGATGTACATAGACGGCGGTCAATTTTTGTATTTTGTACGATTGATAGTTTTAATCCTGTGTTCTTTGTTTAGTTTTACTGGGCATTACTGTTTTGATTATTCAAGTTGATTCAAATATATAGTAAGTTACAATTACGACGATTTCTTCTCCGACAGATTCTTAGCCTGTTCATTTTCTTCGAATGAAATGTACCGCAGCGAGATCTCAATCGCATCTTCAAGTCCAACAATAGGGTCATATCCCAATCGTGTAATAGCCTTGTTGATGTTGAAGTACCGATTGGCACACGTAAACGATACTCTGAATCTCGTGAACAGCGCCTCTCTGCCTCTCAGTTTTGAGTAAACTTCACTCAAGTAAGCCAGTCCAAATCCGACGGTTCGCGAAATGCTGATTGTCCAACCAGGAACAACTCCCTTCAGTGCCCACACTTTACGTGGGACGGTAAAAAAGTAGACGGGCGTGTTATTCGTTATAATGAAAGCCTCGCCGGCAACATTCGTGACCGACTCGTCGAGCAATTTCTGCGCAGCAAGAACGTGCGCGTGCGCAACGTTTCCAATGTAAGTAAAATCGAAAAGGTTCCAGTTATCGCCAATTTGGAAACGAGTACCGGCGGTGCTCGCGACGGAGACCATGTTGGGAATCAATTGTCTGTCACCCGGACTTTTGTTGTTAGTTATTTTGTTTGGCTTGATACTCAATGAGAGAGCGGTACATACCCAAACATTGCACTAGGTCTAAGAGCGCACGTCTTGAATCCCGCTCGCTTTCCGTTGGACTCGAGGGCAATTTTCTCTCCAATGGCTTTGCTCTCGTTGTAAGCATCCATCTGCTTCTCGGGCACAGGCGTGCTTTCGTCCGCATTTCTCAGATCTGCGCCAGTGTAAATGACGCTTGCAGAGCTTGTATACACAACCGCCTTAATCATTCCAGCAAACTCCTTCGAAGCTGCGACATCGATAATGGTTCTGGTTCCGTCAACGTTGACCTTGAAATAAATATCCTTGCCCATCCCGTGTATCGGGGACGCAGAATGCACGACAACGTCGGGCTTGCACGCATTGTAGACGGCACGCAGGGACTTGGGGTCCGTAATATCACCCTTGTGGAACGTAATAGCGGACTGGTCGAAGGAGTAAAATTCGGGAGAAAGAACGGGCGGAGGACGGATGTCGAGAATGTGGATGTCTGGACGGGGCTCCAGTGCGTAGAAACGGTCCACAAGGTGGCACCCCAAAAAGCCGGATCCGCCGATAATCAAAACACTCTTGAGTGGTGCCATTGAGCTGCTTCAAGTCACGAGAAGTGCGATTGGCCTTGAGAATTGTATGCCAGTGACGGTGAATTCGAGCATTTAAATTCGAGCTCGATCGCGATGCGCAGCGAAAATGGTGGCACGTGCACGCGTCAGCCGGGAACTTTGAAGAGACCAGACGGATCTCTGTTCCAACTGAAAGGCGGCAGCACCTGTATAGCACAACTCCTTTCCGGAAATCCCAGTTTTAAGCATATATCGAGCATTTACAGCCTGCAGACTCGTGCGGATCATGCTACTCTCTAAGAGTCTAAGTGCGCGATCAGCAAGAACAGCATGTATCAAATGCCAACCGCGGAACTTTCACGCGTCCAGTAAGTTACAGCGCGAAGGTGACAGTGTCTATATTGTCGCTGCAAGTAGGACTCCGATAGGCAAAGTATGACTATCATGTATGGTCTGTGGCACTACTGCCGAGTGTGTTAACTAACTGTAATCAGTTCCAGGGGATGTTGAAATTTCAATCAGCCGTCGATCTGGGTATCGCAGCGGTCAAGGCCGCTGTTACAAAGTCGGGACTGGAAACTCTTGCAGAAGTTCCGGAAATATACATGGGTCAAGTCTTACAAGCGGGCTGCGGTCAATTACCCGCACGACAAGTCACTCTCGGAGCTGGATTTCCCGTGTCAACCGATGCGACAACGATCAATAAAGCTTGCGCTTCTGGCCTGAAAGCAATCATGTTGGCCGCACGGACAATTGAGTCTGGCGAAGCGAACGTAATGGTTGCGGGCGGAATGGAGAGCATGTCACAATCTCCACTTTTGCTTCCAAGATATCGCGGATACGGACATCAAGTCGCTGCAGACTCGATCATTAAGGACGGGCTTTGGGACGTATATGGGGATTGTCAGTAGGTGTGCTTGAATATTGAGACGAAAGTTAAAGGACTAACGTATCAGTATGGGAAGGTTGGCAGAGAACACCGTTCGCAAATTTAACGTGACGCGCGAGCAGCAGGACCAGTTTGCATGGGATTCGTACACGCGTGCGGTGTCGGCGCAGAAAAATGGCGGATTTTCACACGAGATTACGCCTATTGTGCTTAAAGATCGAAAAGGTGGTTCAGTTTTGATGGAGAAAGACGAAGAGCCATTTTCGGCTTATCTCCCGCGCTTGGCTTCGCTCGCGCCTGCTTTTGACAAGTCGGGGACCGTGACTGCCGGAAATACGGGTGGGTTAGGTGATGGTGCTGCTGCTGTTGTTCTTGCTTCGGAAACCCGGCTGGATAATGGGGATGATCTAGTGCGGCCATTGGGCGTTATTGTGTCGTATGCGGATGCGGCGACCGATCCAGTTGATTTTGCAGTTGCGCCGTCGTTGGCAATTCCGAAAGCACTCTCGAAGGCTCGCCTGAACATCACAGATATCGCAAAATTTGAGATCAACGAGACATTTGCTGCCGTAGCGCTTGCAAATCAGGATCTGCTGGGACTGGACTCGGGCAAATTGAACGTGAAGGGTGGTGCGGTTGCTATGGGCAATCCGCTTGGAGCGAGCGGGGCAAGAATTCTAGTGACATTGCTGTATGCTCTGAAGGAGGGAGAGTATGGTGTTGCTGCTATCTGCAATGGTGGAGGAGCGTCGAGTGCAATGGTTGTGCAGCGGCTGTAATTATTATAGGTGGATGCAAAAAGTTTTATGAGTAGGTGATATTGATCAATTGTTTATACAGACATCATAAGGTATAGACGTAGAAACAGTATCATATGTGGCTTCTGCGCAGAACAGAATTAGCAAACAAAACACAATCCAATTACCTTAACTACAACACAAATATCAATCTCTATAGATATGCTGAATCAACTTTTCGCAAGCATAGATCAAATTTAAACCTCAGTAGCACCGAGCTGGAAAGAGATGGTACCGTTCTGGTAGTCCTCCGAGTTGGAGCTGTTCCAGTCCCAGAAGAAAGACAGGTACTGCGGGTACTCAGCGGGAGTAGCGCAAGTGGCGGCAAGGTCAGGCAGCTCAGCGATCTTGGCGGTGTAGTTGCCGAGACTGCACGAGAAGCCGGGACCGTCGGAGCAGTCCTTGAAAGGAACTACTGCCTCGTTGACAACAGCACGGACGTAGGTTCCCTTGGGAGTGACGGACGTGGCCTTGCAAGTCATACGCTCAAGGACAAGATGGCCGCCCATAGGGACGAGGTCGTTGGAGACGTAGGGGTTGGGGAAGGGCACGCGGTTGGTGGGCATTTCTGAGGGAGGAGGCGAGTTGATTCCCAGAGCGAAGAGAACAGGCGTGATGTTGGTATCGTGCGTAAAGGTGTAAAACATTGTTCCTGACGAAGGACCTTCATTCATGAGCGCAGCAGTAGCGTTGGCCCAGACGGCACCGACAGCCTTCATGTTGGAGTCACCAGGACCGTCGCAGTAGTAGTAGGCCAGATCCTGAGTGTATCCAAATGCGACCCATTCGTCGAGGGTGAAGGCGTTGATCCAGGGAGAGAAAGGACGAGCATTGAGCTCAAAGGCCGCCATTCCTAAAGCAACGGTTAGCGCATGTTCACAAGATCGACATGTATATCAATGCAATGAACGTACTCATGAGATAGTACACGTCAAGCGCCTCAAGGTCAAGATCGTTGTTCTGCGAGTTAAGACGGTCGGCCGCAATGTAGAATTGAGGAAGCAGGTTGGTGAGCGATTCGCAGACGGCGGTGTCGTTGTCGGATGTGCAGACGGGCGTGAGCGAGTCGTAGCCCTGAGTAGCGTTCTCAGAGATGATGTTTATGGCGGCGATGGAGGAGTAGTTGTAGCCGAAAAAGCCCTCGCCAAACTTGCGAGCAGTTTCAAGCACACGCTCGTATCCAGAGGTCCAGATTGGCACGGTCGAGTTTCCGTCCCAGAGGTGTCCGTAGCGCTGGCGGTAGTTGGCGCCCATGCGGAGGCCGGTCATGAGACCGTTGTAGGGACCGGTCCAAGTCTCCTGGGCGATGAGGTCGACGTCAGTGATCCAGAACGACCAGTCGTTCAAGAAGGCCAGGTCGCCCTCGTATGTCTTAACATTGGCAGCGTAGACCTTTGCCAGAGCCGAGACGAAGGTGTCGTAGACGGAGGGATCCGGGTAGCGCTCACCGTGACGCGAGGACATGAAGACCTGGTCGACGGTGCAGCCCGCGGGCGGGTCGCGAGAGACACCAAACGAGGTGCGGTCGGAGTAGGGTCCGTTACCACCGTAGTGCTTGGCCACGGAGTAGCCGTCGTAGAAGGTCTGGGGGAACTGCTTCTCGGCGTAGGCGTTGTAGCCCGAGGTCGGGGCGAAGGTGTAGCCTGCGGCGGTGGCTGACGCCGCAGCGGCTGCGGCGAGGGAGACGGCGAGGGAGCTGATGAGGACCATGATGGAGGAGGAGGAGGAGATGGCGCAGTGTTGGCTGACCGGGGAGTAGGTTGGTTGAATAGGCAAGGGGCTGCTGCATGTAACATTCCTGGCGAGCAAGGGGGTTTTATAGACGAGAGCTAGTTCAACTGCCGACGAACGCGATCAAATGGCCGCCGCGACGCAGAGACTCACGTGGGAACCGCGGCGGGCTGTGATTGCACAGAATCGCACGCGCTGAGCAGCGGCGCCGGGCGCTGGAGATTGCGTCGCGGTTGCTGTAAAGCTGCGCAGGCCGGGCCGGGAACCGCGAGCGATATTGGACCGGAACCGGGGCCGCATGCGGTCCGGTGAGTCGCGATCCAGAGCGAGAGGACCGCGCAAACCCTGCAAACCCTGCTAACCCTGCTAACCCCAGCGCACGGGCGCGCGCACGTGCGGCGACGGCCGTCGCTCAGTCGCGCGCAGCTCGCGCGTAATCACTTGGCGATCGGGTCTGGCGGATCTGATATCGCGTCGCAGCGGGTTGCCAATTACCGCTCCGTTTCGGGATCCGACGCTAGAGCGCAAGCGGTCTAACCCGTCTGAGACTCCGAGTGTTTCTGCTCGCTGCTCAGCCAAGTCAGCCTGATCAGTCTGCGCAGCTTCTGCGCCAATTGAGCCAAGTGAGGGTTTATCGGGCTGCAATCGAGCCAAGTCGCCTTGGCCGCGTCCGTTTCGTTGCTTCGCGAGTCTTGTCGGTCTTAACTCTAGCCTTCCGATACTCGAACCGCCGGCGAATCGAGACTGAGGTCGAAACTGAGCCCAGATCGCTCTGTCGTTTCTGGTCGCGTGCGCGGCCGGGCCTGGCCGCCTTTTGGTCAGTAAAAGCCATCGCCATCTCTCCGCCTCCAGTTTCTGCAACCGCGCTCGCCGCACACGTGGGTCAAGCCAGTCGCTTTGCGACACTTCACAGCAGACAGCTCACAGCTGCTAGTGTAATCCCGCACTTGTTCATGCACCATGCACTTTAGCACTAGCACTTGTCATTTGTCAATATCAAAACCAATTACAGGTCCACTTTGGGCGCATACGTACCACCGCAACTAAAGCCCCTCTTCTGCCACCAATCCAGACTGCTCTCTGCCGAAACATGATATATCTCCTTTCCGCGTGTGCGTTTACTGTCCGGAGAGTCCTACTCAGGCCATAGACCAAAACCTCTGTGGTGTCGACCGGCAATCCTCGCGTCAAATGGTTCTATTTATGGCACACGTCAGGCCTGTCGCTGTCAGGCAATTCCTGATATTCGGTTTTTAAAAACCTCGCATGGTTTGAGTTGACGTTTTTAGTTGTGGAACCAGTCAGCTTCTGATTGATTGACTACGATTGATCTCCGATACTTGCGGATTGCGACCGTAACTTCTTGGGTAAAGTGAATTGTGACAACGTGGCTGGCAAGATCCAAAAGCGTTTCATCGTGCTCGAAGATCAAGCTAACTGTCGCTTACTCATAACTCACCGCGAGCTCGAACCCCACACGCCGAATATCATATCAAGGCTTACGATCAGACCAGGTCCTCACTAATAATGACGTACAATTTTAAAAGGCTTCTAGAATATCAAACTTGGACTAAAATTGAATGGAATTATAGAAAGAATATTTATAGATAGAGATGTAAAAATGATATTAAAATGCGACTAATTGGTCGTATGTTCTTGAGAATGAATGGAGCTTAAAATACCTCAGGCAAAGATTCCGGGGCAACGGCCTTCTTCTCTTCGATACCTCCCTCCTCTCCCAATGGAATCTCTGCCTCCTCCCTCTGCACGCTCAGGCCATACCGGTTCAGCACGCGACCATTTCTCCGGTTATCCCATCGGATAAAATACCAAAAAATTGGCACCATGATAAGCTGCAAGCCGTAGAACATGCAAGACATCTTGTAGCCGTACTTGTACACAGGGGCCTCGGTTGTCGGGAAAAGCACAAGCGGCAGCCAGGCAGTCATGGCAAAGCAAAGAGTGTTGCCAAATCCGAGCATCAAGCCACGGAGCTCGGCATCATCTTGGTATGCCTCTGAGGCCCATGCGATGACCAGAGGCTGCATAGCAAATCCAGAGTAGTTGAGCAAGTTGGCAAAGAACTTGAGACCGTACGGCACGTTCCAGACTGAAAGAACGATATTGCAGAATAACGCGATACCAATGGCTATAACGATAAACGGCGGGCGCTTGCGCGTGTGATCCGACATGGTGCAGATCGTGTATGCAGTAACCATCGAGATGGCGTTTCCAGCCGTGGGCAGAAGATTGATTTGTACGGTAGTGTACCGACCGGTCGATGCCAGCCACAGATTCATGTACGAATATGACGCGGCAAAGTTTCCAAAATTGTAGATGCACTGGAACACCCACATACGAGTCGAGAAGATAATTTTGAGGAATCTCTTCGGGGTCAACTTGCGAGGCGCCTCGCGACCGATCTTTGACATACGCTGAATGGCGTAAGCGCGGTCTTCTTCGCTGAGCCAACGTGCTTTGCTGTTTGCAGGGAAATCAGGAATACAGTAAAATCCGAGTAGTCCGACAGGGAATGAGATGATTCCATCAATGATGAACGCCCAGCGCCAGCCAGCAATACCGTATCTACCATTCATTGAAGCAAACACACCGGCCTGAATGTATCCGGAAAACATCTGCGCGGCAGAGCTGGAGACCTCAAACAGGGCCATGCGCTTGGCGAGCTCGGCTGGGTAGTACCAACTTCCGAGGATTTGCATGAAACCGGGGAATGCACAAGATTCGGCAAGACCAACAACGAATCGGAGACCGTAGAGTGTGCGAGCATTCTGCGCAGCAGACATGCAAATGACAAAGATACTCCAGACCATCTCACAAACGGGAATGACATAGGACGCACGCGTGCGGTTGATAAGGACAGCTGAGCCAGTCGAGCCAATCAGGTAGCCAATGTTGAAGTACGTAGTAAACAAGTTACGCTCTTGTCCGACAAGGTTAAGCTGTATCAACAGGTTAGGCTCGAGGTCACATAAGAACAACAATAACATCTCAAACTTACGTCAACTTGCATGCCACTAACATAGGCGTTGGAGATGTTGGAAGAGTCGAGGTACTTCAAAACGTACGACAGCAGGGTGTATGAAAAGATGAAGAAGTCGATACGCTGCACGAATCGACGCTCACGAGGCGCCAGCGTGAAGGTATCCCAAAAAATTCCGAGGAACCGTCTGAATTTGGAAGGGACGTACGCCTCCTCGGCTGAGAAGCTCGAGGAGTTCTCCAGGGAAGCAACATTGTCCGCCTCTTCGGTGGAGAATCTTACGATTTGCTTCTCAGTCTCCATTGTGATCGTCAAGGTCTAGTTGGTGAAGATGTGAGAGGTGTGGAGAAGACTGGAGAGAGAAATTTTGTGAAAGAGATCTGTCAGACCTGGATTAATAAATGGTGGAGGCCATGGAGCTGCATGTTGAGAGTTATCGGAAGACAACCGATCATCTTGGGGGCGGACGCCACCGGCATTGACTCAATGTTGGGCGTCATCCCATTTCGAGAAGCTCCAAAGCCCGGCCGCACAGACTTCCTTGAATGAATCTCTGCTTATTGACCCAGGTAAAAGCGGGAAAACAAATATCTCCAAGGGACCAAGGCGATAAACAGAACAGTGAGAACGCTACTAAGAACTTGAAGCAGGATTAGGATCGCAGAACAATCCAAATTCCAAACAAAACGAGAAGGGTACCTGCACACGCGCTGGCAAATTGAGAGATAAGGGTATACAAGCGTGACGACTGTGATGAGGCCGATGCTCGTAGGCTCACTAAAGCATGAAGGCGAGACCATGATTTCGATAAGGGCCCGAGGATAAGCCACGTCGCCCGGCCGCCGTCGGTGACTCGGGCACTCGGGCACATCGCAGTGTTTTGGTTGTCCTTGCGGAGTTGCAGTGTGCTGAGTTTAATCAGAGTTTCTGATAAGCTGAATGAACTCTTCAACACTTTCAGTCTTTCACTACACTATCTACGGCTAGACAGATGTTCTGCAAGCTCTGCATTAACTCTGTCTTGTAAATTGCACGAACAGTGTTCTGCCTTCTGGTCGAAAGGAGTCCTTAACTATTTTACAAGCTTCCCGGCGCCGAGGAGATTTGCTGAGCGTTTATCGGCCGCGATAAGCTTTGGCCGCGAGATCCTGTAAATTCCGTAGGTTTAGAGTTCTGACTCGCGCTGCAGGCCAATTTATTAAGCGGTCAGAAAGGGCCTTATACAGCAGCCACCAAGCTCACCGCCTCTGGTCTCTCGGTCTCAACCTTTCGTGTCCTGTAAGCTGGATTCCAGTCTCGCGACTACGGCCCAAGAGAGAAAGGTAGTCGCCGGCGCCTGGCAGACGGAGACCTGCAGCCGTGCAGCGGCCAAGTAAGCCATCTTTCTGGGGAAACCCTCCCATGCACGGTTCAGCTTTGTTTCGTCTGTTCTCGGCAGTTCAGAGCTCAGCAAGTACCGGCCCGCGATCTACAACACTTGGCCGATCAGAATTAACTGGCCGGATTGATGTGAAGTTGTACCAATTATTGCAATCTCGTGCCGATTTTAAAACTTCTCCATATTTTATTAATTATCATTATTTATTTAGCCAAAAACTCTAGCACCAATCGAGTCTACTACAATGTCTAGCGGCTAGCAGTTTGCAACGTAACAAACAGTCTATCAATCAAGTTACACAGAGCTCGCGCACAGCGCGACGATATCCTCCGGGACAAACGGCTTCAGGATGCTGATAAGATCAGACAATGGCAGCCAGTCCAGAACACCGTGAATGGTGTGGATGGGGTTACCGCTGTAGAGCACACGCGCGTACAGCGAGTTCTTCTGGTCGCTTGTTCTCCTGGTTAAAGAAAGCGTCAGTACGGTCCAAGCTTATGAAAGGGCGCTCGAGTGCATTATTGCTCTAAACAAACTTACCAGATCTCGAACGCAAGGTTAGACGCCATAGCGGGCCATCTGAGCTGGTTGATTCCAAGAGCACCAAGAACGGGGCCCATGTCGCCGTCGTGGACAAACGTGTGGGCGTACGAGAGTGCCGAGGTTCCATTCGCGACAGCTTCAAATCGGCTAAGGAATTCTCCAATGTAGAGACCCTGGACGAGCTGAATGTAAAGAGTCGCGTTGACGTTAGAGCGCCAATAGTAGTTCCACTCCCAGTCACCGGCGCGGAAAACTTCCTCGGCGTCAGCAGCAGTAACACAGTCGGACGAATTGTCGACGTTGCAAGGAAGGCTGTATCCGTTGCAGAGACGGCCCTGGAAGTTGTCGGAGAAGTGGTCAAAGGTTCCAGTCCAGTCACTGTCGTTAGCACCGAGCATCAGGCCAAGTTTGCTAACCAGGGATGCGGTGACGTTCAGGTGCTCGTTCCAGATGTCCGTGGACTCGATCTCAGTAAGGAGATCGCTGCGCGCGTCGCACGAGAAGCCCTCGTTGACCGTATCAACGCTTGAAGACATCTGATGCAGGGGAAGAGAGCCGGTGTAGTTGGGCCAGATTCCACGCAAAACACCGCCGGCGGATCCCTGGGGGAGCGGGGATTCTGACGAACGGAACCAGACAGAGTCATCAGGCACGTCGGGAATGAGGCCAAGCTTGTCGCCATAGATCTCCTTAAGATCGCGTCCGTGCTGGAAAGCGTCGAGAAGACCACCGACGGTCAGCTGGGGGAACTGGCACGATCCCTCGACGAAAGTGGAGTCGAAGGGGTTGGAGGGGTCAGTATAGGTCTTTGCGTAGACAGGAATGGGCGCCTGTCCGTTGGGAGAGCCTGCGTAAAGGTAGGGCCAGACGTCGTCGCAGTAGTATGGTTGGTTCTATGTGGAGTTAGTAAAACTGCCATTCTAAGAAGAAAATCGATAAGACCTACCTCTCCGCCAGGGAGAATGTTGTACGGAGTACGACGCTGATGGCGCTGCATGTACTCGAGGTAGATCAACTGGCCATGGACCGACCCGTTGGCGATGGCTTCAGGGACGGTGTACTCGTCCAGTCGCGGGTGCGGCATGGAGCAGTAGTCATAGCGGCCAAAGTACTCGGGAGTGTAGTCACGGGTCGGCGCGCTGTAGGAGCCGCCGTAGTTGGCGATGCTCGCGTTTGCGATGTACGAGGTCTCGTTGAGGGTTGGCGGGTAAAAGGTCTCGAGACGAGTCATGCCGAGGGCCAAGGGCGCCGAGGCGAGGACGAGGCCGAGCGAGATTGAAAGCATGGCGAATTGATGTCAATTGCGTTAATCGATATCCCTGCGTAAGACTAGTCGGTAGCTTGGAATGTGGAGCATGGACTGACAGCTCAGGGGGGATCAAGATCCATTATATAGACCAGCCTGTTCCCCACGTCCGCGTCCCGGTCTGTCGTGAACAGCAGAAGAGCGCGCCGGGCCTGTACCCTGTCCCACGTGGGTCATGACGTCTCGTGACATCTCGAGCCGTCTCGAGCAGTAATGAGCACCGGAGATGTGTCCTTATCCAGCAATAATTAGCAGGCACCAATGGCCGACCGACGCAATAGGCACGTTGGGTGCGGATATTGCAAAATGAAATGATTGCGCAGCGCAGACTGCAGCATCATGTACTCAATCAAAGTGCGCTCGTCCAGCAAGGTGCCTGCTGTGGGTTAAATCACTCAAATGGGCATCCAGTTGTCATGATACAGTGCACGGAATGCAGCGCGTGCGAGGGCGTGGGCCTGCGATTGGGCCGCGGAAACCGGGATCCGGGCCCGAGAAGCAGTCGGTGCCGGCGTTGCAACACGTGCAGATTTCAAACGTGTTGATCTGCGCGCCGCACGTGCCGTGATCGAGTCATACCGCCACGCCAATTTAGCGAGAGCCAATTTTGCCGTTGGCGTAGTGCATCCTTTTGCCTATCCGGGTTAATTGAACGGTTCGTCGACAGCAGTCGCTGGTCAGTGTGCTTACTGACACTCTCACAGTCTGGCGCGACGCGGCTACGGGAGTCGGGACAAGAACCTGTCAGCTTCGAGTTTCGGTATGACAGCTCTCGTTCGATAAGTCTTGCACTGTATACCACATGCCACGCAGCGCGCACGCGCGTCAGCTCTCGCGTGCAGTTCGTCGATGATCGATCGACCCGGTCATCACCAAGGAAAGCGCTCAGTAGTCGGTAAATATTTATATACCGACATGTTTCCTCTGAGAGCATGAAGCAAATTCGAGTACCTGTTCACATTTCTCTCTCTGTTTGACCCCTCCATCATGCGCGGCTACCAATCTGTTGCGCTTTTAGCGGCTGTGTCTTTGGCCGCTTCTGCCTTGGCTTCTCCGGTGCAGTCCAAGAGCTCGAGCACTGGCAAAACTGCTTCTTTGACGAAGACCAGCTCTGCTGTTGGATCTACCTCCACGGCCTCGCTCGAATCACTTGCCCTGTCCAAGGTGCTTTCCGATGCGTCGCCGATTTTCGGCACATACGAGAAGACAACGTCGGCCACATCGCAGTGGATGTCAAAGTACCCGGACTCGACCTTGATCGTTCACATGAACATCCCGGGAACGCACGACAGCTCTACGTGGAACTATTCTCAAGAGACTCAGGACGAGCTTTCCCATGTGACTGCTCTTGAAGGCGAGCCTGTTTTCCCTCCGGAGCTTTTCCGTTGCCAGGAGCGCTCTTTTGTTAATATGCTTGACGCTGGTATCCGTGTGTTTGATCTCCGGTTTGCTTTTGATGCGACAAACACTTCATTGGTTTTCTATCACGCTCAGGCTCTGCAGTCTGAGACCGCCACCGTTGATGACGTTCTCTACGGTTTCTATCAGTGGTTGGACGATCATCCTACTGAAGCCGTGTTTCTCTCTTTTCAATACGAGAGTGGCACTGCGCTTTACGCTTCCAACGATGCCGCCGTGCAGGTCATGATGTTTGACGTCTTGACTTCTCCAGCGGCCGAGCAGTACTTTGTGCAGACCAAGAACGAGCTCGGCACTCTTGGTGAGGCTAGGGGCAAGATTACGCTTCTCCGTCGCTTTGACCTTGACGCGGTCCCCGATTCCTACTCTGATGCTCTCCCGGGACTCCACCTTCCGCCAGATCTCTGGATCGACAACGACCCTGATATCGCTCTTGTCTACAACTCCGAGAAGAACTTGACCGCATACATCGAGGACTACTACGGACTCGACTCTCCCATTGGCTCTGGCGCCGCGCTCAACATCCAATGGAAGTACAACGCTACTACTTCGCATCTGACCAAGGCTGCCACTGAGTACCCCGACGGTCTTTTCTGGTCATTTGCATCCAGCGAGTACGACACCGATACTCCTGTCGAAACTCCTGAGATTATGGCGCTTGGCAACGGTACTGAGTCTACGCCTCTTGGTGGAGTCAATCAGAGACTGATGCCGTTTTTTGAGACCATGAAGGGCAAGCGTCTTGGAATGGTCATGTTTGACTTTTACGATGTCCCTGGTGATCTCGTCGAGACTTTCTTGAGTCTGCAGGAAGCGTAGAGGGAGCTGGATTTGTGACAATTACTGCACGAATTAATATGGCAAAATAACTGGCAAAAAATCATGTAACTGCAATTTTATATGCTCTTATGTAACTAAAACTGCGCAATCTGACACAGAGCACTCTACAGACAATCCGCAAAACAAGTTCAAAAGCTCATCATATTCCTAGTACGCCTTCATATACAAACCCACATATAAACTGTCGCCTAAAACCTGCCGCTGTCGGTGGCCGGTCTTACTCTTTCCGAGCATCCAGGACAAAGAGGAAGTGCTTGATATTCTGCCCATTCTTCCAGCGCCCCGTTGGTTTTAGTTTGGCTGATATGGGCGATGCTAACGCGAACACCCATATCGTGGATTTTCATCATCTGGTCCCAAGTCCATCCACGAATCAACGCGTCGTGTTTGTAATATACTGCATGCATCATCCTGAGTGGGTACAGGAAGCTCAAAACGGCAACGTTGGAAGCCTTTATCATAAAATACTGTACCGACCTTCCAATCACTGAAGCCATGTGTAGCGTTTCAAGTCGGGTTCGTGAGCTATATAGCGCATGAGCCGGGTGTTTTGCTGCGGGCACGGTCGACGGCTCCAAAGTCGGATCGAAATCAGAATACGCTGCAAATGCCGTAAGCTGAAGCAAATAGCGCATCATCATTCTAGTTGAGTAAAATAAGGTGACCGTTCGTGCGTCGGCTACGCTTGCAAAGCGATAGCTTGGCTTGAAAAAATGTGTCTGTTGCCATTCTAAATCACTGACTGTTGCTGAACAATGCATCTGCCCAATCTCAGGCGTCGCCGTATCCGCATCAAATGTAACGCTATCCGAAAACGTAATTCCAAGAGTTTTGATTGTCGTTTCTTTTGTCGTCTCAAAATATTCCGTAAACCATTCTTGCATTCGCCCATCTAAATCTAGCAGCCGATGATGCAAGTCTCGAAGCGTTGCATGTCCTTCAGGAGTTCGAAAGCGAGCGCGAATGCGAGGAATTAGAGAACCTTCGGGTGTAGGGCCGTCACCATCTTCTTCTGGTAAATCGGAAAAAGCAAACATAAAGTACTCCTCAACTACTTCTTGCATTGCGGGGACTTCGAGAGCCAAATCGATGAAGTGGTGATTCAGATCTTTGGGAGTAGAATCTGATTCCCAAGGAATTGTTTTCCATTCTGGAGAGTTCAAAAACGATGCTTTCCTCGACGCCATAGTGTAAATAAGCGTGAGCGGCCGAGTTGCTTCGAAGAATATTCTTTTGAATCCATCGCGATACATTGCGGGCCCTTGAAGTTTCATCACTTCCAGCATACCCGACATCATACTGATCCATGACTGGTTGCTATGGCTGTTATGCAGTTCATACATCGACAAGATCATTCCAGCGATGATGCAATCATCGGCAAGGGACAGCCTGTTTCCTCTCTTTTCAAACATATTTATAGGCGACTCCGGGCGCAATTCAGACTCGCTGTCTGTGAGTAACGGCGAGTATCTCGAAAAGTTATCGGACAAACCAATGTCTGACCCCGAGTCAGGATTGGAGGAAGATGCTGACGGAGTAGGATTGGAGGAAGATGCTGACGGAGTGGAGCTATCCGATGCGCCTGACGCCAACACCTTTGCGAGATCACTCAACTCGTCACTAATAGTTAAATCGCGCATTTTTTCCTCTGCCATAAGAGCGACTAGATCTTTTTGGTAACGTAAAGCGTGCGTGTACCAATGTGTCGATAATACTTGAAGGTCTGGATCGCAGTATAAACTACTCAGCATGTGCAGCAGAATAGCTCGAGATGCAAAAGCAGTCGCCGACGGGGAAGGTTGTAGTACAAACTGAGGAAGAAGGTCCATCAAAGGTCCCCCAGCTCCACCGACAGTAAACCGTTCAAGTACTTGAGAAAGACAGTACGAGTAAAAATCGTAATCGGGGAACATTGTCAGCTCTTTTGGAATCTGTGTGTAGTTCTCCGCTGTAGCGAACCGACTAAGGTGGTTCTTGATTGTCGACTCGTAGATAATTGAAACCTGGGATCGTCTGACTGTGATAGGAATTCCTTCGGAGTCTGTCTGTATGGCGTAGCCTTGAGGGGCATAGGGCATTCCATCTGGGGTAACCTCGACTACTCGGATCTGGCGTCGCTTCTTCATTGGTCCAGTGATCGGTCCATCACAGTCACGATTTGACTTCAGGCACCGCATACATTCTGGAAAAGTCTCATCGCACTGGAGAGTGTCAGTTGATTGAGGACTTGGTAACAATTATGCTGTACTCGAAGACTGACCTTGATCTTTCGACGCTTACAGTTCGCGCATCCGCGACTTCCACCAGGGACACCAACCATGGCGCATTATTACTGGAAACTTGGAAAGAAGAACTGATGAAGCACAATATACGTTCGAGATTAATTGTTAGGGGAGCGCGATTGATTCAGATTTTGTGTGATGGATGGCGATTGTGAGGTCTGGGAGTTCTACTAGGGTTTAAGTCGATATCAGGGTTTAAGGGGTTTACGTGCAAGGTTGATGATAGTCGCCACAATTTGCGATAAAATTTTACAAAAATCCGTTGATTTGTTTTTCCCGATTTTAAAAAAAAATCAAGCTTAAAAACCTTATTTTTTATTTTGATGTTGATTTTTTGAGTTTGATGCTTACGGGAATCCACATTACTTACATCACTCTCTATTACGTGTATTGTTAGTTGCCTATGGGTAGTACTTAGTTATAAGTATTAGGTTATTGGTATGGGTACATAATCTAAGTTAATTACAAGCGGTCACGGACGTCGATAACATGAACAGAATCAAGTCTGCACCAAAGAGTAATGCACGCCTTCAACAGCTCTAATCCTATCCGCGGCCTGTTCCGGAGTCAGATCTCGCTGCGGCTCAGCTAGCATCTCGTATCCGACAAGAAACTTTCGAACAGTAGCGCCTCTGAGAAGCGGTGGGTAGAAATGCATGTGGAAATGAGCGAGGTCTTGCTCGTCGGCGACGGGGTTGATTGGTGCTTGGTGGATGCCCATGGAGTACGGAAATGAAGTTGAGAACAAGTTGTCGTAGCTGATAGTGAGTCGCTGAATGATATCTGCCAGGTCAAGCTTTTGTTTGGCGGAGAAGACCGGAAGGGATGAGAGATGAGTCTTGGAGAGGATGAGGGTCTCAAACGGCCAGACGGCCCAGAAAGGGACTATGGCAATGAAAGAATCGTTAGAGAATACCGTTCGTACGGCATCCTCAAGTTCAAGTTTGAGGTAGTCGCATAGTAGACATGAGTGGTTTGCTAATTGGTATTGCCGGAAACTCTCGATTTCCTTTGCGGGTTCCGTCGGGACTGTGCTTGTGCACCATACCTGACAACTATGTCCATGTTAACCCCGGATGACCGAGATAAACCAAAGAAAAATAAAAAGAAACGTACTGAGGATGAGGGTTTGAGCAGCCCATTGAGGCGCCTTTGTTCTCAAAGATCTGCATGTAGCGGAACGCGGTCTCGGCCTTGAGCTTGTTGTAGAGACCGGTCCAAGTGTCGATGACGTGTTCGATCTCCGGCACACTCATGAGCGGAAGCGTGATGTTGTGTTTTGGGGAGAAGCAGATGACGAAGCAGTTTCCCTTTGTGCTCTGGACCTTGAACAGTCGTGACCGCGCGTCGTTCGTGTCTTGCTGGTCATAGTCGGGCTGGACTTCCTTGACTGCCGCGTAGTCGTTGACAAACACGAACGTCGAGTCGTAGGCCGCGTTGACGTCACCAGAAGCACGCGTGTTAGAGGGACAAAGGTAGCATTTGGGGTCGTAGTCCGGGAGCACGGCGGTGGAAGCTGCTTCTTTCTGGCCGAGCCAGGGACGCTGGGTGCGGTGGGGCGAGACGAGAACCCAGGAGCCGAGTAGCGGGTTGAAGCGGCGGTGCGAGTTGTTGGTGAAGTCGAAGGCGGCGTCCATGGTGGGTCTCCTTGGTCTATGGACTATGGTCTATAGGCGATGCTAGGGAAGCGCGGTCCACGGAAGTTTTTGCATGATCCCGGGACGTCGGCGGTTTATTTATACGTGACGTCAGTGCCTGAGCCCAAAGCGGCGGGAAGCGCAAGCGCATGAGTTTGCACTCGATTAAAATTTAAATAATTTAAATCGCACAGCGCGCGTCGAGCCGCAGCGCGTGTATTTTGGGAACCGACGCTTAAGCGCGGCCGGATTGGCGCAATAAATACAACGCGCGCCGGACCACCACGCCGGCTTTCCTGCGTCCCGTAATACTTCCCTGCTTGCCTCCCTGCTGGTTCCTGCGACCTCTCTTCCGCGCGTCGTGGCACCTGCACTCCGTCTCCGGCTCCTCCGCTCACCGCATACACGTCGCCTTCACCGTCTCGCGCCCCGCGCTCCCGCCGCATCTCGCCAGGTCACTCGCAAATACCACCACCATCATCGCTATGACCGTTCCTGCAGAATACGTCCTCGTCAGCGGCGGCGCCGGCTACATCGGCTCACACACCGTGCTTGAGCTTGTCTCTGCCGGATACAAGACCATCGTCGTCGACAATCTCTGCAACTCATCCTACGAGTCCATCCGGCGCGTCGAGCAGCTCACTGGCGCGACCATCCCGTTCTTCCCCGTGGATCTGCGAGACCGGCCAGCGCTCGATAAGATCTTTGACGAGTACAAAGTCAAGTCCGTGATCCATTTTGCGGGACTCAAAGCAGTCGGTGAGTCTACCAAGATACCGCTGGAATACTACGATAGCAACGTTGGCGGCACAATCACGCTGCTCAAGGCTATGGCGGCCCGCCACGTTCCCCAATTCGTCTTCTCGTCCTCCGCTACAGTCTACGGCGATGCGACACGGTTTGAAAACATGATCCCGATTCCTGAAGAGTGCCCGACGGGCCCTACGTCGCCATACGGCCACACGAAACTTATCATCGAGGAGATACTCGAGGACGCGGCCGCGGCAGACGGAAACCTGAAAGTCGCGGTTCTGCGGTACTTCAATCCGATTGGTGCCCATCCTTCCGGACGCATAGGAGAGGACCCCCGGGGGATTCCAAACAACCTTCTTCCGTTTGTGGCTCAGGTTGCCGTTGGCCGACGCGAGAAGCTTCAGGTTTTTGGGAACGACTATGAGGGAAGTCCCGACGGTACGCCTATCCGAGATTACATCCATGTGGTTGACCTGGCGAAGGGTCATTTGGCTGCACTGGCCAAGCTTGACGCGGTCAAGGGCGAGAATGGTGAGGGATTCTTACGGGCATGGAATCTGGGCAGCGGCAAGGGAACCACGGTGTTGCAAATTATCAGCGCGTTTGAGAAGGCTACGGGCCAGAAGATTCCGTATGACGTTGTCGGCCGTCGGAAAGGAGATGTGCTGGATTTGACTGCAAAGCCGACGAGGGCAAACACAGAGCTGAACTGGAAGGTCCATTTGAGCGTGCAGGATGCGTGTAAGGATCTGTGGAAATGGGCGACCGAGAACCCGTGGGGCTATGACGGCAAACCCGAGAACGAGTGATTGTTGGGCTGTTTATATTACTGTAACTATTATGAAACCGCAGAAACAATTGTGTCAGATTCGCGCTGGTTTATTTATAAATTTTAAAACATTGTATAGGGACTATAGAGGTAGGGTTGGCTGTAATTAATCATAATAAATTTCACAGCTAAACATAAATTCATGCATGACCAAAACCCGAATTCCCCATGAATGCAAAAATGAGCATACTATATATATGTAAATGCAGCCGTTTACAACTCAAACTCATCGAACTTCGCCAGCACCGTGCCGTTCGCCGGTTGCAGTGCAAATACAGCCTTATCTAGCTCGTCGGGCGCGATGGCCGGATCCCGCGCACGGTAATAGTCCTTCTTGAGCCCTTCTATCACATCCGTGACTTTATCCGCAGGTACGAGACAGACCACACAGCCGCCCCAGCCGGTACCAGTTATGCGACTTCCAGAGGCACCGTACTTCCGTGCCAGCTCGGCGAGAGTGTCAACTTCGGGACACGAGCATTCAAACATCTTTGAGCAGGACTCGTGTGAGGAGTTCATGAGTGCGCCGAGGGCTTCAAAGTAAGGTGTTGACTCGGTCACAGAAAGCGTGCGCAGCATGTTTGGAGAGGATGCGAGAAGGGACGAAAAACATTTCACGCGGAATGATTCCTTAATAACGTGGATAGCGCGGTCGCGCAAGTTTAGATGTTTTGCACGGACTGTTGAGTGTTAGTTCTGTAGCAAGTTTAAGAAAAAACAACAAGTAGAAAGAGAACGCACCTGGAAATCGCGTCATATACTTGCGCACCATATCGGTTTTACTCAGTCCGAGCATTGCGGCAGCCTCATCAAAGGAATACAGATCCTGCGTAAAAGTCGTTTCAATGCGACGCAAGACCTCCTTGACTGCACGGTCCTCGCTCACTCTATCACCCATTTTCCAGCCCTCGGCGTCACACACTTTATCGTAAAACCCCCGCAAAGTTCCGCCAAATCCGTCGCGGATCTCGAGCCGGCCGATGTTGTATTTCCGGGCGAGGATTTCGGCGGCGAGAGTTGCCTCGACGACGCGCACGTTGTATCTGTCGGGCCCCGTCTCTGCTCGATTTGCCGGGGAAACTAACGAGTTTGCAAGCACGAACCGCAATGTCGGAACAGTTTCAAGTACTCTCACGGCCTTTGCAGACACGAGAGGCCTGAAATCAACAAGCAAAGCGTGGTCGCGGACGCCAAAAACGGACGCCGCCTGGTCCATTCCGCCAGAGTTCACGCCGAGCGCGCGTTCCGAGATGACTGACGAGTTGACGAGGAAGGATTTTTCTATGGAAGTTGTTGTGGTTGCTGTCAAAATGGCCAGCAAAGTGGCACATACAA
Source organism: Myxozyma monticola (assembly GCA_030568405.1). Classification (NCBI taxonomy): domain Eukaryota; kingdom Fungi; phylum Ascomycota; class Lipomycetes; order Lipomycetales; family Lipomycetaceae; genus Myxozyma; species Myxozyma monticola. Next base: position 65,308 of record JAJLTV010000053.1, on the reverse strand, counting down.
AGGCGGACGAGGCTGATAGGCCGGCACATTCTGGGATTTCGCCGTCGATGAGGACGCGAAGGGTGGGCAGGGGAGAAGCTTCGGCCGCGCACAGTTTCGAGAACGTCAGCGCACCCTTGAGTCCGGCAAGGAAATAGGCGGACCAGTCGATGCTGCCGTTAAGTTCGACGGGGAGCTCGAAGAACGGGTCGAGGAAGTCGTGGGTGTTGAAGACGCGGGTGGGGTATTTCGCGGGCTGTACGTTCGAGAGAATGACGCGACCATCGTCGGCAGAATCAGAGGCGGGTATGATGGCAACGGCAACGAGCACGTCGTGCGGTGTGGCCATTGGGAGTACGGGGAACCACGAGTAGTCAATGTGCTCGCCGATGAGGTTGACGCGACCCGGCGAGCGCGCGACGAACGAGATGGGCCGGTCGTAGAGCGCGTGGAAGCGCGCGCGCAGCGAGGACCAGCGCGCGGCCTGGTGCGCAATGTCGGGCGCAGAGTAGATATCACGCAGGGCGGCGACCGCGGGAACCAGGTCTTCCGGCGGCGGGAAGGCGGTGAGCGGCGGCAGCGGGTTCGAGGGCGAGTAGGAGGGCGGCGGGGACGGATGCGGCGTCGACCACGGCGAGGGCGACGAGGCCGCGAGCATTTTGGAGCTGTGATCTGTGCGAGTGGTGTGGAAGTAGCAGTAACAGGGCAGAGCAGGGCAGAGCAGGGCAAAACAGGGATTGCTGCGGGTTTCGGTGTGCAATCGCGGTCGCGATGGACGAGCACCGGGGTCAGAGTCAGATCAATTAAAGCCCGAAGCCAGCTCCGGCGCTTGCGCTTACAGCCCGGGATTCCGTCCCCAGATCTAGATTAGCACGTGACACGCACTTACCCGGCGCGTCTTGACGGCCTCGAACTTCGCGATCCCCGCATTGCACGTCGACCGCACCAACCAATACCCGTATCCCAACAGCCCAATTCACGACACTCCAGAGAGCCTGGCGGCCCCGTTTTTCCTGACCTGTAATGGCGTCTTTGGTATTTGAGCTGGCGAGTCCGGTCGCGTCCGCCAAATCCACGACGAGTCCGGTCGCGTCGGATCGCTCGAACGACGACGACGGCGACGGCGACAGCGTCTCGCCCGGCGAGACGCAGGCTGCGCGACGGAGGCGAGTGGGTTTGAAGCGCAGTAGGCTTGGATGCTGGCAGTGGTGAGTGGTGCTTGCTTGTATAGTTGTTTAGGCTCTTTTTGTGGTGGACTAACGGGAAACAATAGCCGGCAGCGACGCAAAAAGTGCCTGGGCGAGCGACCCGCGTGCAGCAGCTGTCGCGACCGCCAGTGGGAATGCACGTATCCGACAAAACCGGCAGTCAGCGCGCGAGCTGCTAAGGCACCAGCAAGAACACCTTCTATATCGCTTTCTACTTCCGAAAACACGGCACTGATAATACCAAAAACCGAAAATAGTATGCAATCGCCGGCGCAGGGAACACCGGCGACATCAAGCAGCACGGAAGGCACCACGGCCCTGCTCAACGGGCCGTTCAGTGACGAAGGGTCTATGGACACGTCTTTATTTGACGAGTTAGTAGCTACAGACTCGGCTATCTCGCCTGGAATGCAAGCCTTTGTCAACGACGCGCTGGCGACCCTATCGAGTCAACCACAATTCGCAAAGCTCACGCCCGTGTCGACGGCTCTCTCTCCTTTATCCACAGTTCTACCTCCTCAGTCTGCTCAATCCGCTCAAACTATTTCCGACCTAAAGGAAATAAGCTACACACCCATGAATAATCTAGATGGCTTCGACCCTCTCGCTATCCTCAACTACACCCGTGAGCAGAAAGCTCTAGTCCACCATTTCACAGTCACAATCTCCTCAGTCATATCTTACTACCGGCAAGAAGGTCCCTTCCGGCGACTTATTCTATCACTTTTGGTTCCCGTGGCTCGGCCAGGCACGAACTCGCCAACTCCGACGAAACCGCTGCTGTTATCGCTTTGCGCGCTTGCATCTGCTCACAAGTCTTACGCGAGGGGACTCACGCAGGATGATAATCAGCTCTCGTATCATACCGGGGCTTTGGAGCACTTAATTACGTTACTCGCCGACTTACCGACTCGGTTAGAAGACGAGAACACGCAGAACGTGCTACTTTCGTCAATCCTGATTCTCGTGTACTACGAAATAGCAAAGGGAGGCTACATCGACTCGATAAGTATGCATCTCAGCGGCGCTTATCGTATCATCACCAGTTTCCTGAATCATGTCATTTTTCGTCTTCAGATTGCAAGCGGATCGGGGTCCGGCACACATCCAGTTTCAAAGGAGACATTGTTTTTGTTTCGCATTTTTCAGTACTTTGATGTGATTTGCTCGTTGTCGAAGAAGGATAAACTGCTCGACGATTCTCTCCAGCTGCACCATTTTTTGCTCACGTACTCGCGACTGCGGCGGAACTCGTCAAGTGGAGCAGACTCGGGTCGACCCGAGTTTCCCGAAGAAGGAATTGACCCTGTTATTGGCTTGGCTGAAGATCTGTGGCCATTGATTGTGCGACTGTGTATTCTCTGCAACGAGTCTCAATTTGGACAATCTCTCACGCCGGATTTGCTATGCCGGGCGAGTTTACTCGAGCTGGAAATCTCTTCTTGGGAAGTGCCAACCCCAGAAATGCCTTCTCCGAGCGATCTTGCGATGCAGGCTGCTGCCAAAGTGTACCAGCTTGCCGCACAGATCTACCTTTTGCGGACCTTTTTCCCCGCTGAAAATGTCGCGGACGCGATTCAGGGTCATGTGCGGACTGCACTGTCTCAGCTAGCGCGTGTGTGCACTCTGGAGGGAAACATGGCCGCTCTGCTATGGCCCGTCAGTGTTGTCGCGAGCGAATGCGTGGATTCTATCGATCGCGGGTTTGTTAAGGTTGTGTTTCAGAAGTTGGCAAAGCAACAGGGCATGGCGAATGTCGTGCGTGGGCTCAATGCAGTCGAGGCTAGGTGGAGTGGGCTGGATGGCCGGGACATTGTTATGTTTGGGTAGTACGTACTATGCGTTGGGTTGTAGAATAGGGAAAGTCTGGTATAATATACGGAGCGGGCGTTTGTTGTCTTTTCAAACATCTCCAAACCCCATAAACCCTCCAAACCCCATAAATCCGCCAAACCCTGCAAACCCCACCGCCGCGCATCTCGCGGCGCGCACAAGCGCAAGCGCTGCGCTTCGAGTCTGGTCCGCATGCGTTCGGTGCATGCGGGCCGAGCTGCTGATGCGCCGTCCTGAGCGCGCGCGCTGCGGAGCAAACGAACCGGGATGTTTAGGCGCGAAATCGGGCTTGCGCGGCCGGCCGCGGCCGACAAAAAGGCGCGGCTTGGTGCTGTTTTGCTGGCGGACTTCTGACAACTCGTGCTACTTCGCTCCACCACTTCTTCACCACTCCATATACCACTCCACCACCTCCACCACAACCATGGCGCCCTCGTTCGAACCTCTCCACGAGTCTAGTGCGGAGGTCACCGTGCCCGTCGTGCACTCACTGGCGGACGTGTATCCTGCGTCTGCGCTCGCGGCGCAGCAGCAGCGCTGGGACAGTATGCGGACCGCGTTCAGCGCAGCTTATCCCGGCAAAACGATCTCCTTCGTTGCGCGGGCCCCCGGCCGCGTGAATCTCGTCGGTGAGCACATCGATTACTCGCTATTTGACGTGCTGCCGATGGCGATCGCGCAGGACGTGCTGATGGCGGTGAGCGTGGACGAGGACGGCGACGGCGACGGAAAACTACGCCTGGCGAACGCGAACCCCAAGTTCGCACCGTGCGAGTTCGACGTGGCCGAGCTGCGCGATATGAGTATCGACTCATCGGTGCTCGAATGGAGTAACTATTTTCTGGCGGGGGTGAAGGGTGCGTTTGCGGTGAATCCGGCGATGAAAGTGCCCGCGATGCGCGTGCTCGTCGACGGCCGGATTCCGACCGGTGGTGGCCTTTCGTCGTCGTCTGCGTTTGTGTGCGCGGCGCTGCTTTCTGTGACGACCGCTGTGCGGGTTGTTGCTACTCCTGGCGGATCGCTGCAGGACACGATCGCGAAGAGCACGTTGGTGGCATCGGCTATTATTTCGGAGAGGAATGTCGGCGTGAACTCGGGTGGAATGGACCAGTCTGCTTCTGTCTTTGGTGTCGCAGGACACGCGCTTTTGGTGCAGTTTGCACCGGAACTGAAAGCGACGCCGGTTGCGTTCCGGGGCGACGGGTTTGCGTTTGTTATTGCAAACACATTAGTCGTGGCTGACAAGCATTCCACGGGTCCGATCCACTATAACTTACGTGTAGTTGAGACGACGATCGCGGCCGAGATCTTGGCTAGAAAGTGTGGTCTTGGTCCACTGGCCGTTCGCGACGGATTTGGCGGGACATTGCAAGGTGTTGTGGACGCGTTCCAGCAGCAGCGAGGTATTGATATCGACGGCGTGATTGAGCAAGCGCGCAAGATATTTGGCAAAGTCGAGGGATACACTCTCGCTGAAGCGTCCGAGTTGTTAGGACAACCAGAAGCCGACATTACAAAAAAATACATGACTCGATTTCCCGTGCGGTTTGACCGGCTTCAGTTCCGGTTGCGCACATTGCATGTTTTGGAAGAAGCTAAACGGGTCCGCAAGTTCTGCGAGATCCTGCAGAGCTCACCGAGTGATTCCGATAGCGTTAGCTCGGATGAGGACTCGGAAGTCGAGGAGAAATACTGTATGGCGCTCGGCAATATCATGCAGGATTCGCACCAAAGCTGTAAAGAGCAGTTTGACTGTTCGTGCCCCGAACTGGACGATATCGTGCGCATTGTACTTGCGAACGGGGCGTATGGGAGTCGGCTCACTGGGGCAGGATGGGGCGGGTGTACGATTAGCTTGGTCAAGAAGAGTGAAGTCAAGAAACTTGTCGAGACGCTGAAAACCGAGTATTACTCCAGGAGGTGGCCGGGACTATCGGAAGCCCAGCTGGCGGAGGCGATTTGCGTGACTGAACCAGGTCTTGGAGCTGCTGTTGTTGTTTAGTTTAGCTTTATGAGAAAGCATAGTTGTGACAAAGAAATAGATGAAGGAAAAAAAACGCAAGTTTGCTAGCTGGCAACATACAGAACTTCACACGAACTAGGCTTAGATCGAGCATGACAAAGAAACGACCGCGATTGAAAACACAAAGCCCCACCAGATCCCCCAGATATTAGACCATACCGTGTACAAAGCACAAAAACAAATACCCAAAATAACATAATAGTACTAGGAGATCCAGAGTCCTCCATTTTCCTTCTCGCTCAGTACTTCAATCAGCTCGCTAACCTCTTCGTCGTCCTTCGACCAGCCCAACTTGATACTAGCCCTCACGATCCTCAGCTTTGGAAGCCGTCCTTCTAGGATCGCGAGGGCGATGTCATCCGCCTGGATTTTATGGCTCTGCCCTAGCATTCCGCTGCAGTCGAGTTCAAGCATCTCAAGTGGGTGGTCTTCCCCAACATTTTCTTGTGATGTCATTCGGTGTGTAATGTAGTCGGTTGATACAATCAGCCGCTTGAGACTGGGACACAGACGAAGCATAGGGTCCAGTGCGTTGTAGCCTAGCGCCGGCATTGGGAACGTCACGCGAAGCGAGGTTAGCGATGGACCCAGCTGCGCCAGTAGTCCTTTTACTGCATCCATTTTGATGAACGGGCAGTGCGCCATTGACAGCGACTTGATTGTATGCGGAAACGTCGTCGATCCCAGAAATTCGTCTGAAATGCCACCCGCAAGACCGAGACTTGATAAATTCGGCGGCCACAGGTCGTCTTCAAAGCCGGTGCAGAAAACTGATGACCGTGGAAAATTAAGCACAGTCAGGTTCTGCAGATTCCTGATCGCAAGAAATAGTTCGCGCAGGTCTACCGTCTCAGAAACGAGACTGAGATCCAGTACGCGTAGACTGAAACAGTGTCGAACCGAGATCAATGGCGCGTACCCAAAACTAGTCTGCGGTGCGTAAAACTCTTCAAGACTTTCTGAACACCTCCGGAGTAAACGCGACGTATATGAGTTCTTGCCCGACTGGATGATAAAGCGCAGGTCGAGCGAATGCACGTATTTTCCGAGAACATGGCTGTCGGTGATGGTTGTCACAAAGTCGAGATAGTTCTTCGGATATAGTCGAGGTCTCCGATAGACGTATGAGACGCCGGCGTGGTACCAGTCGCGGCAGACGTAGACAAGATCGACAGGGAAGGGCGAAGGCACGAAGCTCATTATGAGCTCGACGATTTCGACCGGAAGATACCTGCCGGTGCGAGTATGTGCAGTGACATCTGGCAATACTTTTTCAAGATCCAGCAGGGTGAACGGACTCGACGGAAGAGAGGGAGGTGACGATGAGAGCGAAGAGGAAGATATAGAGGAAGAGGCGTCGGAGGAATTCGAAGACGTAGAAGACACCGAGGAGCAGAGAAAAGACGAGTCCGTGGCCACCGAGACTAGAGCTGGCTGCTCGCCATAGCGCTTAGTGGGCGCGCGCCCCTTGCGGGCCTGGCGCTTTGTGGGCCCGGTCCGAATGGCGGCGGCGGAGTGAACGCGGAGCGCTCACGGTGAGGAGGAGGATGAGAACTGAGAGGGAGCGACACGATGGCGGAGGAAAGTGTAAAGAGTAAACAAAAAGGGGAAATAACAGCGCTCGTCACGGATAGGTAGCAAAGACGTAAACAGGCAAGAAGCAACGCCAGCAGAGCACAAATTATTCAGGCTGCTGGGCAGGATAATTGGGATTTGAAGACGATCGAGGCTCGCGGGCGTCATGACGCTCAGAGTTCGCCGTCGAGATCGCGTGCGCTGACATCAGAGCGGGGTTGGTACCTTTTTTATGCCCTAACCCCGCTGTGCAAACCCTATAAACCCTGGAACCTTAAAGAAACTCTATAGTGATCCCCAAAACGCGTCGCGCGTGATGGATCCAACGCGCCGGGAACGAACTGTACGTGGCCCCTGACTTCGAGTACTTCGCGCACGTCAACGCGTTCCAGGCTGCAAATACTCGCCTTTTCCGCACGATTCGAGCGATTGTCGCGTTCTCCTTTCTTTCTCGTCTTTAAGTCGTTTGTTTTGTTGGATATTTTACAGTCTTCTCGCCGAGATCCTGCGTCGCTTCTGTCCGGATCGATCTGCAAAACTAGACTGCGGCCATGTCGACCGTCACGAAGTTCTCGACGCTGCCGTTGGCCGACAAGGCCACCGTCATGGGGATTACAGGTCTTGCAATTCTTGTCCGCCTGTACAAGATCTGGGAGCCGACCTCTGTCGTCTTTGACGAGGTTCATTTTGGCGGGTTTGCTACAAAGTACGTGCTCTCTCCGGTGTTGCTAAGAATAGGTCGATCTGACGCGTGGAACTTTTTATAGATATATCAAGGGCGCCTACTTCATGGACGTCCATCCGCCGCTTGCGAAGCTTTTAATTACGCTTGCCGGATGGCTTGCAGGGTTTGATGGGAGCTTTGATTTCAAGGAGATCGGAAAGTATGTATTTTTGTCTGCGATTTACTATGCGAAGGGGAACTAACACGTTCTAAGGGACTACCTCTCCGCCAATGTACCTTACGTCGCAATGCGCCTTTTGCCTGCGACTTTGGGAGTTTTGGTGATCCCACTGACGTTTCTCACGCTGAAAGCATACGGTTGTTCAAGTCTTTCGTCTTCAGTTGGAGCTTTGTTAATCTTATTTGGTGCGTCTTTTGTCGTTTTTTTTTTACGCGCGATCTGCATTTTGATTCTATATACTGATTTTGGCTTCTTCAGAAAACGCTTTAACCACTCAATCGCGTTTTATTCTTTTGGACTCGCCGCTTGTGTTCTTTACTGCATTGACCGCGTACGCGTGGGTCAACTTTGAGAACCAACGCTCATTCTCGGGGAACTGGTTTTGGTTTTTGTTCCTCACCGGACTCAGTCTGGGCGCTACTCTAAGGTGACTAAGCTCTGCCTTACTGATGAAGTGCAAGACGCTAACGTACCTCAGTGTTAAATGGGTTGGTCTCTTCACGATTGCGTGGATTGGAATCTCCACGATTTCTGGTCTTTGGACTCTCCTCGGCGACCTGACTGTTTCGCCAACACAGTACGCAAAACACTTTTTTTGGCGTGCCGTGTTTTTGATCATTGTACCCGCTTTGTTTTATCTTGGCATGTTTGCAATCCACTTTACTTGTCTCGTGAACCCTGGCGATGGTGACGGGTTCATGAGCTCAGAGTTCCAGGCTACATTGAACAATAAGGGCATGGCTGATACTCCCGCTAATGTGGCATACGGCAGTCAGATCTCGATCCGGCACTTAAATACCCAGGGTGGATATCTCCACAGTCACGATCATCTCTACCCCGGGGGCTCGCAGCAGCAGCAGATCACGCTTTATCCGCACAAGGACTCAAACAACATCTGGGCGGTTGAGAATATCACGGTTCCCGAGATCCCATTTGAAGATTCTGCACCGATTTTCCTCAAGGATGGGGATGTGGTTCGGTTGAGACATGTTTCGACGTCGAGGAGATTGCATTCTCATGATATCCGGCCGCCGGTGACGGAAGCTGAATGGCAGCAGGAAGCGTCGGCGTACGGATACAAGGGATTCGACGGCGATGCGAATGACAACTTTGTGATTGAGATTGTGCAAGACAAGACCAAGGCTGGACTCGCGCAGGAGAATGTGCGTGCGATTGAGACCAGGTTCCGGCTGGTGCATCAGATGACAGGATGTGCGCTGTTTTCGCATAAGGTCAAGCTCCCTAGCTGGGGGTTTGAACAGCAGGAGGTGACTTGCGCGAAGCAGGGTACACTGCCAAACAGTATATGGTATATTGAACACAACAACCATCCTCAACTGGCCGAAGACGCCGAAAAGGTGAACTATCCTCCGGTCAGTTTTTTGAAGAAGTTTGCGGAGCTGCAGCGAGTTATGTGGGAGACAAACGCAGGTCTTACTGCCACGCACACATGGGATTCCCGTCCAGAGTCGTGGCCGTACCTGCGTCGCGGCATCAACTTTTGGGGCAAGGACCATTTACAGGTGTATCTGATTGGCAACATCGCTATTTGGTGGCTGTCTAGTATTTCGATTGTCGTGTTTGTGCTGTTGAAGATTATCACAATCATGCGCTGGCAGCGCGGGTACAAGGATTACTCGTCGCCGTTCGTGCAGGCGTTCAGCGCAAAGGTTGGAACGAACGTTATGGCATGGGCACTGCACTATTTCCCCTTTTTTCTTATGCAGCGCCAGCTGTTTTTACACCACTATTTGCCTGCGCTTTATTTCGCGATTGTCGGGTTCACTGTCGCGTTTGATTTGTTTAGCAAGCGCGTGCTGCGGAACAAGCTATTGATTCTGGCGGCGGCGGGCGCGTTGGTCGCTGTTGCTGTTGCCGTATTTGTCATGCTGAGCCCGTTAGCTTACGCTGCGCCTTGGACGACCGCGGATTGCGAGAAGGCGAAGTTGCTGTCGAATTGGGATTTTGACTGCAAGACGTTCCACACTGACGTGAGTTTTTCATCTTTTGTAGTTTCATAATCAGTACTTACAATTGTTTAGATATCGATGTATCTGCCGAAGAATGGATCGGTGCAGATTGCAGACGTTTCGAGCGAATCGACGGCCGAGATTGGCGAGAGTTTGGAGTCGATTTTCGAGTCGGAGGAAACTGGCCCTGCGGCGCACGACGAGTTGTGATAGGGGGATGGTCAAAATACAGCTATATTGTGCAATGGCTCTGATGGATTTACCACTATGTAAACATAAATTGAAATGATTATAAACTATGAATGCGATGGCGGAGGGGAAGATACTAAGTCGACAAATCGTGGCAACACTTTAGGACTTGACAGGATGGGAATTGGATTGTTGCTGCTGCTGGATAACACGCAGGTCGTCTTGGTCAGGACTGGCTTTGACAGCATCACCGGGTCCGACGACAAGTCGACCGTTGCTGTTTGTATTCTGTCCGGCGTCGGTACTGATACAGCAGCAGGCTTGAGTAGCTTTCGTGGAGAGCGAGAATCGGTGCCGGTATCAGCGTCAGCTCGCGCTCGCTTTTTCAGAGGCGGTGGCCGCAGAGGTCTAGGCCGTAGAGCGGTGCTGCTGATAGCTGGCAAGGTGATCTGGCAGGAGATTCGGCAGTAGGCTATTAGTCCGGACGCGGTTAGCTTGTCTGTAACTTGAGAGAGAGGAGTACACTCGCCTATGGTCGGGAAATCAGGATCTGAGGATGACGAAGGCGCGGACGAGGGCAGGTCCTGGGCGCGAGCGACTGCGGTGAACAGCTCTGCGTCGAAGTCGTGAGAGTCGTCCAAGTCGTTGAGGTCAGCTGGATCGTCGGAATCGGCTGAATCGCCGGAATCGGTCGTGGTCGGGCGGTTTGGGGGGGAGTCGTCCGAGTCGAGAAGCGGGAAGTACGCGAACGATGACGATGACGCGTTGGCGTCGCTGGGCGGAGCGCTTGGTGGCGCTGGCCGGGAAGGCAAGACTGAGGCCGGCGACGCCGTCATTGTGGTGTTTGGCTGGAATGTGACTGTGGTGGACGCGTGGACTGCATGAGAAGTGAGCTAAGCGGGTACGGAGTGCTGCGCGATGGCGATGCGCGGGGCTGTGTTGTGTACGGGTTCATAGAGTTTACAGGTGCCATAGGGTTTATAGGGTTTATTAAGGCCGTTTATCGACCAAGCAGCCGCGCGGCGCTCGAGTTTCCCAGAACTAAAACCGCGTGCACAGCCTGCGAAAACGTCGAAAACGTCGTAGGGGTCTGCAGGAAGGCTAGCCTTATGGCGCAGTTGGGCCAAAGAAGAAGCCCAAACCTACTCTTTGCGCGCCGCCACGCGTCCGACCGCCAAAAGACGAGCCACCGTGCGACGCGCGGCGTTGAGCTGAGTTTCTTTTTCTGGCGACTTTTTGAAGAAGTTAAGGCTTGTCTGGAATCTGGATACGTAAGATTAAGATCCTACGTAACACGTCTATATACCAGCGACTTGCGTTACAAGCGTGTTTCTCCAACGTTCAGGCTTGTAGAATCACTTCGTGCAGAGATCGGCCAGAAGTCGCCGCACGACGATAAATTTCTTGGATAGCCATGGTCGGCGTCGCCGGTGGAAGTAGAGGTTGTACTACTTGTCGGAAGCGAAAGATCAAGGTGTGTTTCTCGATGTGAGCCGGCTGCATGGTACAAACTGCTAACGTGGGGATTAACAGTGCGACCAGCAACGACCCTTTTGTGGACAATGTGTGCGGTCCCGACGGCTTTGCACAGGTCCTAACGACGGCGCTATCGTTCCCGCGTTTCACCATCGGAAGCGACGAGTGAGTAAGCTTCAGGCTGCTGCTGATCTGGTGTCGCTGCCAGAGCGAGGGCTTGAACTGGTTGCCGCTGATCATCGCGAAAATGCTAGCGGCCAGCCTGCGGGGCGAACAGCTGGAGGCGGGTCATCTGCTCTCCAAATTGCGAATTTGGAGTATCTTTCGTCCGTGGGTCGAGTCTCGTCTGAATCGTCTCGCGGAAGTACGCCGGAGATGTTCTCACGTTCGACCACGATAGACGATACGGCGGAAGACGACAGCGAGAATATTATCGATCTGGAGAGGGTGGACATGGACTTGGAATTTTTTGAGAGCACCAAAATGACGATCCCCAACATATCTCAGCACCACGCATACTTTCAAGTCTACATGCTGCAGTTCATGGATCACTTTGTGCTCGACTCCTCGGTGAGATTCCACGGTCCACTAAACCCGCTAGATCACATGCAGAATTTTGTGACGTCTGACAATTCAGCGCTTTCTTTTGCCTCGAGAGCAGTCGTCATGGGGCATTTCTCTTTTTTCCATGATATTCCAGATCTGCAAACTTCCAGCACCGCTGTTTATGTGGAGGCTTTACGGCATCAGAGACGGCAGCTTTTGAGATCTTCCATGGCTCCCGAAGATGATGAGCGATTTATTGCTACTGCTCTGCTTCTTGCTACATATGAGAGCTTTTTCTGCAAAGACGTTTCGTCCTGGGTGGAGTTAATGGGTGGTATATTAAGTTTTTTCAAGCTTAGAGGACCACGGGCATTCCAAAGCGGCATGTCCGCGTCGCTATTTCAAGCTGTTCGAGTCATGCTTTGTATTCAGGGTCTTTCGGCCGTTTGTTACAACTTTTTATCGGCTCCAGAGTGGCTCACAATTCCATTTGAGAAGACAGAAAATTTACCAATGCAGCAGAAATTGGTTACTTTGGTATTACAGATTCCGGCTTTACTTGAAATCGTCAATGATAACACGGAGAAACCGTCGTCACAGCATCAAGAGTATTTGTCAAATAGACAGGCTGCTGCGGCAGCTGCTATGCATTTTCAACTACTTGGCATGCGAGAGCAGCTAAAGCAATGGTTCGAGGATCTTAAGCGGGCTGTTGAGCTGAAGGGGACGAGCGATCTGCCTGACAGTGTGATTTATGAAGAAGATGTTGCCAGCAAGTGCGATCCGTGTATGAGTATGGATGATTGGCAGCAGACACACATGTTCAAACCTCAGCTTAAATTTTTTGATTCATCAGTCTCGGCTATACTGCAGATGTACTTTGCTGCAATGGCTAGAGTCGAATCGGCTCTCGGGAACTCGTATCCTAGCGCCAAGAGGTTCCCATGCGGGCATGCAGATCTGGTTCAGATGTCTGCTGAGGAGTTTAGTGATCGAGCCGATGCTTCGGTCTACCATTGTTTGAGTCTGATCTGCAAGTCTGTGTCGTATACGAACAGCATAGACCCGACAGTTTCTATTATGGCGATTATTGGTCCGTTGAAGATTGCTCAAAGGCTGTTTAAAGATCCGTGGGACAAGCATTGGGCTTGGAGTGCGTGTCGGAAATTAAACGCGCGTATCGGGATTTCGGCCTTGCTGACATTGGTCGACGATGATATTTTGGCGCAGGAGACGCTTCATTGTACTTTACCTGTGTGCGCGCACTGCGGTGAGACTCTTCGGGTTTCCGGTTGAATCTTTGTGAATGATCTTGAAGAAGTGTAATATAATTATCATGCTGGGCTGCAGGGTGAGGTATTGGCGTATATGTCTTAATCTGTTTGATTTATGATTGGATTTTGGGGGTGTTATCTAATAGGTAGATCTGTGCTACAATAATTGTTCTAGAGCGCGCGCATGTTTTCTGGGGGGTTGTTTTTCTGCTGTAACAAATTTTATAGCTTGGAAAAGCCATAATCGTGTCTATAGCTAAAGCTTGTTACAGTCTTGAGAGTTCATATAACTAATAAATGGTTGCTAATCTAGCTTTATTGCAAAGATAACTGGCAATTAATAGCAATTCTATGAGCTTATACTTCGAATTACTTCAACCTTCGCTACAGACCCCGCCCGCGAATATAGAACTGTACGACCCAAAACTCGAATCCAAAAGTATACCCACTAAGCCGAAGAATCCGCATATTCGGGCTTAACCGGCTCATAAGATCTGAGCTCCATGGAATCTCCTGATGTACCATGAGAGTCTGTGATTCTGCTGGGATGGAAGATGTTGAAGACGACGGTGACCAGGAACATGAGCGCACCGTCAAACGCATACATGTAGTACTCATGCGACATCAAGACGCCATCGTTGCCAAGAGCGTATTCGATAACTCTGAAAACAGATCGAATCATGATAAGAGTTCCAGCCATGTACAAGACGTAAAGATATCTGTTCCAGGGTACAGCGGTCGCGCGAGACTGCTCGGTGGGGAAGCGGATGATTCGGGAATGAAAGACACTTGAGACGCCAATAAAGATTCCAAAAAAGATGACTTGCAGAATAAGACCGACGATAATGATCCAGCGACCGGTGTTTACGGTGCCAGAGCTGCCCTTTGACATCATTGCGCCACCTGAATTGCCCGTTAGTATTCCGCTACCAGCAGACTCGTAAGGTGCTTGCAATGAACATACCTCCAGACTGAACAAAAAATGCAATGACATCTCCTGTGACAAAGGTCTTAGTAAGCCATTTCGCTTTGATGGGTGAATGATGCTCCCCCCCAGTAAGACGAATAATGCGGCCGAGGATCATGTAGATTGACGCAGCAAAGAAAGTCGGGCCAAGCAAAATGAGCAGACTCTGCATGACATAAGGAGGAATGGTCCAGTCAGGAGACTGCGAGCTGCTAATAGCGCGTCCGACATATCCAATCGTCTCAACTAGAGGTAACGAGTCAGTTTGGATCCAAGCGCGACGAATAAGTGGGGAACCTACAGAGACCTCCAACCACAAAGGGAACGAAGTACCAAGTGCGTCTCCAGAGCAGCTGAAACGTATGCGCTGCAGTTGATAATGCGAACAAAACAATAAACGCGACGGCTGCTGCCATCGACGGGGTGTAATAGTAGAAAATGTAGGTTGAGTCCGCCATTGTAGATTAATAGAGAGACAGGCACGGAGAGAGTGAAGAGTGAGAGAGTAGCCAAGTGACAGAGAGAGGGCTCAAGTTGGTCTGATAATTTAATATATCTGGTATAAAAGGGAGGGTATCAGGAGCTTATGTAGAAGCCCGAAGCAGGATATACAGAAATTATGTTTATTCAGGTGGTCACAAACACGTACGCGAGTTCATCAATCGTCATGAACTAACACACAGCCCCGCCAGCGCAGCAGCATAGCAGCCGACGAAAGCCCGTTCTTGGCAGCAAATACCAGCCATTTCTCTGTTACGTATGTATGCGAAATGCGCGAGTCCTGCGAGGCGTTTTGTTGCTGCAGGCTCGAGGACGCGCTAACTGCCGCGATGGAATTGTTTTGCTCGCATCTTTCGCACGCGCAGCATGAAGAGGGTTGAAGCCGCACGCGGCTTAGCTTGAACCTTATCTAAGCGACCTTCCGGATTGGGCGCATTCTCAACATTCGAGCAGAGTAAAAGCTTTGTACGCGCGGCTGGGCTTGAGTTATCGATATTTTTGACATCTTTGAACGCGGTGACGCGCAACGATGAACAAAATCGGCTTGGGGGCTTGGCAGTTTGGGCCTTGGACTGACGCTGTCGCGCTGATCCGGCGGTCAGAGCGCGTTGATGCGAATCGTGAAGCGCACGATATTTGCGAAGACAGAGAACCAAGGAAAGCTTGACGCCCAGCTCTGCCTTAACGTGGCCTTCTTTCAAACAGCGTTATTTATAGATAATTGTTGTTCTTGAAGTTGCAGTTCGCTAGACGTTGAGCTCGACGTGACGACGTCATCCTTGTGTCTACTAAACTGTTTGATTTCGGAAGCTGGAATGCACAGCCGAATTTGAGAACTAGAACGTGATATTTGTTATAATAAATAGTAATGTTTAATAAATCTATGAAAATGGCAAACACGTCGGTAAGCTGGTAATCTTGATGGACGTGGACAGAACTCTGTGTCAGACTCTGCGATTCGGCCAAAAGTTCTGACTGGTAGTGCTGCATTCGCTTTAAAGGTGGATAGCATGGACCTGTGTCCAAATATACCTAATACCGCGTACTGGACTATTGACTATTGCCATTGCGTAAATCGTACTAAAGAGTACTTGTCCTCTCATGGTACAGCCTTAGCCATTAACTCCTTACGAGTTATGGCACTCGGCACCGGCACCGTATTGCTCTCTGCCAGATAGAGACATACAGCCATAGGGACTATGTAATATTCTTGCTTGTGCGCCCACAGGACTACAGCCGGTAAGGTATATTCACCATATTGAGATAGTAGCATCCAACAGCGTTGCTAGTCGACTTCAAATTTCAGTGAAAATGACCAGAAGTCCAACTGTCCAGAAGTCAAAACGCTCTGATGAAAGTGAATAAAAGTGATGCAGGAACTCTCGCCATGCGCGGCAAGTACTTTGAGCTTGTTCGTTTGCGGGCGCTGGAGCGGACTTAGATTAATTTGTTTTTTTGTGATGATGGGTTTAATTTTGTCGCGCTCTACAATCAGTGTTGATGATCAAATAAAGATAAACCCTATGAACCCTGCTTATATAATTGCCAGGAACCGTGATCCAATTAAGCGGATCGTGAGCTGTTGATTGTGATCCGCGTCGCGGCGGCGGCACGTGCCGCGCGGTGGCTGCGCGCGGCTGTAAATATAAATTATTTCTATTTCTGTTTACCGCTCCGGCGGTGCGCGGCTGCAGCAACTTGCCCAACGCTGCTTCACGACTTCACCACCGCACTTCTCGACCCGCTCCTGCTCTCCCCTACCGCCGCCAGTCTGCCTTCCGCCTTCTCCGGCTGTCGTGAATGAAACCCACCAGATCGCGCTTTTAGTAAAGGCACACTCCCGCCCGCGTGGGCCGCGCGTCATCCAGTTTCCACAGCTCACTATCCTAATTACTACTGCCCAGCACCACAATGCAAATCATCATGCACCGCCGCCGCATCGCGGTTCTTCTCTCACTCATGGTCGTGGCCCTCACAGTCCTTGCCCTCTCGTTTGACAACAGCCGTGAACAGATCGTCGGGTTCGATAAAGGGTTCGATAAAGTCGGGCAACTATGGACGGCGACCGCCAGTGGCGCCGCTCAGGGGTGGAAGACCGGCTTCGGCACGATATCAAACAAGGAAGACATATCACTTCACGTCAAACAAAACGAAACTTATTCTACGTTGCGGGCCGACCGTCTCGATAGCATTCGCAACAAAGCGCCCGACGTGTTAGAGCCTAAGGGCAGCAAGATCGTGCTGCTCACTGCGTCTGACGGCAAGGGCCACAACAGCAAGATACGAAACCTGATCGAGAACGTGGCCGAAAACCGCGAAGACTACTGCGCATATCATGGTAAGAGTTGCTTGTTGAAAATATATGATCAATCGGCAGTGCTAACCTGCGGCTAGGATACACGTTCTCATTTGCCAATATCACCAAGTACCAGGAAGATTCGCGACCGATTGTGTGGGCCAAGCTGCCTGCGATCTTAGATGCATTTGAGCGCAACCCCGACGCTGAATGGGTTTGGTGGCTTGACACAGATGCGATTATTATGACGCCGGAGCTGGACTTGGCGAGTGTTGTGCTCGCGCCAGAGGCTATGAAGAGAGTTACTGCGTACGGTCACGATCTGCTGGATACATCGGGAAAGCCCACTGGACTTAAAGTGGCGAAGGAGGTTGATCCCGAAGTTGTGAACCTTGTAATTGCGCAAGACCATAACGGCATTAATGCGGGATCCATGATCTTCCGGCGATCGCAGTGGACTATTGATCTGTTTAAGCTGTGGGAGGATCCGAAATACGTGAAGGGCTCGCTTAAGCGACTTGAGCAGGACGCACTGGTAAGTTTTAGTTACGTCAATTCCTACAGCTCGAGACTGGGTTCTAATTTTGGCTAGAACCATTTACTCCTGCGATCCAAGCCGGAACTGTTGAAAAATGTCGCGATTGTTCGCATGCGCTCGATCAACGGCTTCTCAGTCGGTGGTCGCTGGATGGGCTGGAAGCCTGGCGAGTTGGTCGTGCATTTCGCTGGATGCTGGGTCGATAACCAGTGCAACGAGCGCTGGACGAAAGCTTGGGCTGAGAGAGAGATTATTGAAGCGCCGGAAGCTCCACCGGTTGTTGAACTTGCCGCTTCGCCACCTGCTGAGACTGTAGTAGAGGATGTTCCTGCTGCGGAAGAAAGTAGCGACGAGAGTGCTGCAGGATCGGCCTCGACGACTGAGGAAGGCGCTGGAGAAACAAATGGAGAGGACGATACCGCGGTTCCGGTTGCTGCGCCTGAAACGGCAGGAGACGCGACTCCGGAAGCTACAGGAGAAGAGACTACAGTCGCAGAAACTGCGGATGCCGATACTTCGAGTGAGACTACAGTGGAAGAACCTACGAATGCCGCTCCTTCAAGTGGAGATGGAGCTGGCGAGACAGCAGAGTCTACAGAAGGCGAGACCGCTGCGACGAACGATGAAACCAAGGTGCCAGAAGGACCACCGACAGATGCCGAAGGTGGCGCTGGTGAGGATCTTGGCGAGGACGATACCGCGGTTCCTAAAAGCCCAGAAGTTAAGGAGGGTGAATCTACGGAGAGCACCGAAGGGGCAGCTGTTGCGGCGGAAGAACCAGTTGTAGACGGAGCCGGTGAGGATGGTGGAGAAGATGATACGGCGGTTCCGGCGCCGGCGCCGGCAGAGGGAGAAACGTCGGACGCTGCTGCTGAGGAGTCTGCTACTGAGGGATCCACTTCTGAGGCAACTACTGCCCAGGAAGAACCCGTTGTTGAGGAGGCTGCTAGTGCGGAGACTACTAGTGAAGAGTCTACCAGCGAGGAGTCTACCGGCTCAACGGAAAACTCTGGCGCCGAGGAGACTGCGCAGGAGGTTGCAGAGCCCGTCACGGTTGACTCCGAGGCGCCTGCAGAAGAGGTCCCGGCTGACTCCGGAGTGACTACAGAAGAAGTCACGGATGCACCGGCAGCTGCTAGCGAGGAAGACATTGCAATTGCTTCCGCGGACTCTGGCGAAGATGTCTCGATAGAGACCGCGCCCGCTGAGACGCCAGCTGAGGTGGCGGCGGAGGAGGCCGCCGAGGAGGCCGCTGAGGAGGCCGCTGCGGAAGCGACGGCGGACGCGCCTGTGGTCGAGGACAAAGAAGCTGCGGCCGCGTCGTCGGACGGCAGCGGCGGCGAGGATGTAGAGCACTGATAATTGGAAATGTTTGCGGGCTGCTTGGTTATAGTACACGAATTTAATAGGGTTACCAGGGTTTAGAGGTCTGTAGGGTTTATAGGGTTTACGGGGTTTAGGATTGGCAGGTGGCAGCGCGACGTCATGGCGCATGCGGCAGCGCGGTGGCGAAATAGCACAATTGCGGCGCTGCGGCGTAAACGGCCACCGCGGCCAGCTACCCCACATCGCGGTCAGCTGAGGAGGCGGCATGAAAATCGACATAAAAGACCAGCCGATCCGCCGACATCCAACAGCTTTCCGCTTCCACCGCCCTGAACGTGCACTTCACGAGATACTTGCTACTTCACGAAATGCCGTCCTCCTTCGCCGCCAGAGCGCTGCTGCTCGGCGCGAGATCGCTTCGTACGGGACAGAGCTCGTCGGCTGCCGTGTTTGCTGTGCGCACCTTCGCGACTGGGCCAGTTATCCGATCCGACAAGCCTGCCGGTCGTGTTCCGTCCTTTGGCAACGTTCCGCCCGCGTACAAGGGGCACTACTTTGACGGCACGCCGGAGTACTGCCAGGATCCGATCGCGGCGGCGGCAGAGTCGACGACGGGGGAAGCACCTGAGCTCGGTGATGATATGACGACGGTCAAGAAGCCTGGACTGATTAAGAGTTTCTTGTTTGGATCGGAAGAGTCGAAGCGCGATCAGGCAAATTTGGAGCAGTCGTATTCGATGCAGCTTAGTCGTGGAAAATACGTGCATGAGATTGCGTATCATCAGGTGTTGCCTGGATCGAGCCCGGAATATGTGAAATTGATGTTCGTGTTACCTTTGGTTTGCTTGAAGGAACCGGATCGCTGGATGAGAAGACTAACTGGTTATGACATAGTACAGAGGTATATCCGCAAATTGCGGCGGATCCGGAGAACAAAGTGAAGCTGGTCGGGAGCTGGCGTACAGTTGTCGGTGATCTCGATACTTTCAGTAAGTAGAAGTTACGCTGAGAATTTCGGATCGCCGTATACTAACAAAATGCTAGTCACGATCTGGGAATATAACGGCTATGCGGGATTTCACGAGACAAACTACAGAGTTCACAACGATCCAGTAAGTTCCCACTGATCTTACATTATAGATCAGGTATTAGAGACTGACAGTGTATCAGAAATTCGTAGACTACCTCGAGCGTTTGCGCCCGCTTCTTCGATCCCGCGACGTCAACCTAGTTCAAGAGTTCTCCTTCTGGGGCGGTACGGCAGCTCCACACACTTACGGTGGTATCTTTGAACTTCGATCGTACGATCTCAAACCCGGCCGGCTACTGGAGTGGGAGACAAGTTGGAGGCAGGGTCTTGAATGCCGACGACAGGTTATGGAGCCAGTTGGCGCGTGGTTTTCTCAGTTGGGACATCTGAACAAGGTATATCATTTATGGCAGTTTGCGGATCTAGAGCATCGGAAGCTTTGTCGTGATAAGTGCTGGGAGTTGAAGGGGTGGGCGGATACGGTTCATGATACCGTGAACTTGATTGACCGTATGGAGGCGAACATCCTAGTTCCGCTGCCTTTCAGTCCTCTTAAGTAGACATATTGTTTTTTTGTTTTTCTTTCTTTCACAGTGTGAGTTGGTGTTGATTAAGATTCATATATACACGTTTTAGAAATTGTAAAACCCGCGCCAGTACTCATCCGTAACTTCCGGGCCGAACCGCTCGACAAGCTCTTCATAGTCCGGATCCGATTTGAGCACGATGTTGTTCCCCCGTTGCCGCAAGACTTCCTTCAACTCTGCATCAGGCGACTCATCCCGTCTCCGTCTGCGACGCGGCATGCCATCCTCTTCATCGTCTTCTTCAGGCTTTTCTGTACCTTTCTTGGCAGTCTGAGTGACAACTCTCGGAAGCTTGACTTTGGCTTCCAGCGCCCATAAATCGCCCCAGCTGGCTTTTCGCGCGTCGTGATATTCTTGATTGTCGTCTGTCTTGGTGACTGTCCAGCGCTCGATGTATCCGCGGGGTGAACACACGTCGAGCGCAACGTGGCCATCGCGTTTAAGCGGCGAATCAATCATTCGAGGCCATTGTAGACTTTGTTCTTCTATAGAATCGGTGGCGATGTTTGAAGATTCTTGCTGTTCAGTAGCTTTCTCCAACACGAGATATGAAATCTGCGCGAGTTCGAAATTCCGCGATCCAGAGCGTCCCTTGCCACCTAAATCCTTCAGCGGCTCCGACGACTTCCACGACTGCGCTAGCCGTTTGCCGCGTTTGAGATCAATCAGCCAACGAGGCTTTTGCAGCATTTGCGGGAAATGGCACCAACTTCGTCTTGTGTATTCTTTGTCGAGATGGCGGAGTTGTAGGGGGCAGTGGTTGTGATGCGGGCATGGAGCGACGACGCGGAGGGAGGGGTGGGATGTTGTGAGGGATTCTGGAGTAAATGTTTTCGGAGCAAGTGGGAGTTCCATGTCGTCGAGAAAGCGGTCGCGAAGGTCTGCTTCCGGGACTAGCGAGACTCTGGTATTTTTCGGACGAAGCGCGATTTCTCTAGCTCGAGCGATGCGTTCAAAGCCGAGAATATTGCCGCGTTCGATAAGCACGAGAACACCTCCGGGGGCGAGAAGGTCGAGGAGCTCACGTACGCGTTTGTCGGATGCCGAGGGACCCTTTTCGGAGGGAAGAAGGAGGTGGTGGTGGACTGTGATGAGGTCGAATTGGGCGGGTGATTGGGGAAGGGAGTTCATGCGGAATTTGACGGATGCTAAAGGGGTTTCGTCGGTCTCTGGCTGTGATTTTGGATGTGATTCCGACGCTGGTTCTGGTTTTTGCTGTTGCTCTCCTGTTTCTGATGAGGATGCTGCTTGTACCTCCGGCTCCGTTGTTTCTTGAACCGTCTCTTCGTCCATCTCGGGCTGTCTCTCCTCAAGATGCTCCTTAAGCTGAGCACGCAGCAACTGCGTCGCCCGTCTCGCCATAACCTGTTGACCATACACAGACGTCACGACAGTCTCAGGCGAATAGGACTCAGAGTCTCGAAACACTTCATTCAGCGCCAACACGCCCGTCGCGGGTCCGCGGCCAACGTCGAGAATCCTCCGTGGTCGCCATGATGGTCCTAGTCTGCGACGAGTCTCGGAAAGCGCGTAGAGCGCAGATGTGAAGTTTTGCGGAAATAAGGCGGCGATGTAGGCGTCCACGTGGGCGTGGGAGGGGGGTGTGGTGGTGGAGGATGTGAGGGTCGCGTAGACGTGTTGGACGAGTGGACGGAGCGCTTTCATCTGAGCTGTTTTACCGCGTTAGCTCAATGACAGTCGAGATGACTTGTAAGATGAAAACAAAGAAGCTTACCGGGAGAACCGCCAACGAGGGCAGAGATGGCCGGAGGAAGTTCGACGGAGGGAAGCCTCGAACGGCCAAGCTCGGTATGCGGATGCAGCCGCGAGGAGGGAGACTCCCTCTCGGCAGCGCGCACCGCATTGCGCAGGAGCACCGAGCACTTCATGCTTTTGAAGCCGACCTTGGGCGTAAAATGCTCGGGGTGACGTGTATACGGTGGATTGCTCTTCAATTGACATGGAATTTGTCAAAGTCGAGTTTTTTTCTTGTGCGGCTCGATTGGGAGATGGTGTGCACGTGACATGGACGTGCGGCTCGAAATAAATTGGGAGTTCGGCGATATAAGCATTTCTCGAGGCTTTCGGACTTCTCTGCTTTGTATTTACTGAATAGATCTTTGTCAACGGATCCGGGTTGACCTTGTGCAGATACAGGGTTATAGAAAGTCAGAAACAGAAATATTACGATGTCCGCGGGAAAGATCCTGTGCCTCCACGGCTACACGCAGTCCGGCTCCGTGTTCGCGAAGCGCAGCGCCGGTCTCCGCAAGGCCCTGGGCAAGCTCGGCTTCACGACCCACTACCCGACCGCGCCCGTTCCGCGGCTCGTTCCCGTCGATGCGCCGGAGGAGGAGCGCGAGGCGCTGTTTGCAAAGGGGTTCAAGGAGACAGACTCGTACGCGTGGTTCGTGGCAGACGAGGCGACGGGCGAGTACACGGGCATCGAGGACTCGTGGAAAGTGCTCGAGACGTACATGGCGGCCGAGGGCCCGTTTGTCGGCGTCCTGGGCTTCTCGCAGGGCGCGGTGCTCGCGAGCCTGTTGATCTCGAAACTGCCTGAGCTGGCGCCGGCGACCGCGGAGACGCTCAAATGGGCGATTCTGGTCTCGGGCTTCCGCGCGCGCTGTCCCGGATCCGAGACCGCGTACCCGATCACGGTCCCGACGATGCACGTGCTGGGCGAGGCGGACGTGATTGTGCCGGTCGACATGTCGCTGACGCTGGTCGAGGCCTGCGTGGAGGAGGGGAGAGAGGTGTTCAGGCACCCGGGCGGCCACTTTGTGCCCAGCAACCGCGAGGCGGTCACGACGGTCACGACGTGGATCAAGACGACGATGGGGATGGAGTAGTTATAGACTTGTTTGTAAATAGACTGTTGTTGCTGTAAGTCTGACTCTATGAAACCGTTAACTCGTAAACCCTACAAACCCTGCTGACTCTAAACCCTACAAACCCTATGGATCTCAAACCCTGAAAACCCTATCAACCCCAGCCCTGCCTACCCTACCCTACCCCTTTGCCCTAACCCCGCGCCACGGTGGCGATCGCGGATCCGGTTCTCTCCCCGCGCAGCCGAGCACGAGAAGCGTCTGCCGCTGCGAGCAATAATTGGCATCGCGCGACTCCGCCCCCCGCGCTGTGATTGGCTCCTAGCGACGCGTCGCGTGTTTACCGTGTTGTTTACTGTTTATTGTTTACTGCTTTGTTTACTCTTTTGTTTACTGTTGACCCGCCGGCCGCTGTCTCGCGCCCGTCCCGTCCCGCCCGCCCCGCCCAGCGCCGCCGCTGCGCCAGTGCGTCCGTCGCGTCCCCGACCCGGCGCACGTGAGACGGCCCGCCTGCCCTGTCTCTCTTCGGTCCTGTCTTCCTGCCTCCCTTCCTCCCTTCCTCTCGCCCTCCCTCCCGCCCGCCGCTCGGCGCTGACCCAGCCCGCGGAGCGTCGTCTCGTGCGTGACACCCCCTGCCAACCCCTAACAACCTGTGTACTGCGTACTAACCCCCTCCAGACACGCGATGTCCTGGCTCAATGACTCCTTCACGGGGCAGGCCTCGGTCGACGCGCAGCCGCTGTACGCGGACGACTTTGGCCAGCAGAACGCGTCGCCCCAGCAGCAACAGCAGCAGCAGGCCTTCGATGCCGCGTTTCCCTCTGAACCGCAGCAGATACCGCAGCAGACGCAACAGCAAACACCGCAGCAACAGCAGCAGCCTCCTGCGTTCTTCAGCGATCTGCAGAACCTCGCGGGTCTCACTCCGCAGCAGCTGCGCGTGGTACAGGCCCAGGTCGCGCAGATGCAGCAGCAGCAACAACAGCACTCGCAACAGCCTCCGCCTCAACCGCAATCACAAGCTCAATCAGCGTCTCCGGCGTCGCAACTGCTGGGGTCGCCGGCCGTGCAGAACATGAACGGGCCCGCGAGTCTGTTCATGCCGCAGCAGAGCGCGGCGAGTCGGCCGGCGACGTCGCTGTTTACTCCGCCGCAGCAGCTGCAACAGCAGCAGCAGAACACGCAGCAGTTTCAGGCAAAGATGCAGCAGTTTCAGCAGTTGCAACATCTTCAGTTGCAGCAGGCTCAGCAGCAGCAGCAACAGTCTCCAACACCGCAGCAGCAGCAGCTCCAACAGCAGCTACAACAGCAGCAATATCTGCAACAGCAGCAGCAACAACTACAACAGCAGCAGCAGCAACAGCAACAGCAACAACATCAACTGCAACAACAGCAGCAGCAACAGCAGCAGCAGCAGCAACAGCAACAGCAGCAGCAACAGCAAGCTGGCCGTGCAGGACCCACACCCCCCGGAAAGTCCTCGCCAGAGCAGTTCATGAAAGCCCTAGTCGAATTTATGCAGAAGCGTGGCACACCAATCACAGCACATCCTGTCATTGCAGGTCGAATGGTGACATTACCGCTGATGTACATGGCCGTTATTCGCAGCGGCGGGTCTGCGAAGCTGAATGCGGCGGGAATGGGAAACCCACCAGTTGTGTCTGGACAGCCTCCACCAAAGACGTGGGCGACTGTTGCGACGCAGCTGAATTTCGACGTGGGTGCGAATCCGGATGTGCCGATGCAGATTGCGCTGGCGTATCAGAAGTACCTGCAGCCGTTTGAGGAGTGGTGGTTGTCGTCACCCCAGTCGCAGATGCGTGCGATGCAGATGCAGGCGGCCATGCAGAAGCAGCAGCAGCAACAGCAGCAGCTACAACAGCAACAGCAGCAGCAGATTCAGCAACAACAGCAGCAACAACAGCAACAACAACAGCAGCAGCAGCAACAGCCAGAAATGATGGTGCAGACGCCCTTGATGCAACTCCAGTCTAACGGTCACGGAACTCCATCACCCCAGCAGATCCAGCAGCTACAATCTCCAGTCATGCCTCAGCAAGGATCTCCGATCCAAATGATGCAACAGATGCCGCGCGTGTCGCCAATATCGGGTTCGTCAACGCCGGTAACGCAAAACATGACCATGCCGCCGCCGATGGGTGGTAGTCCGTTGGTTTCGCACGCGTCAATGCCGCCTCAAAATCCGGCTTCGCCCGTGCTGGGATCGCGGGGTCGGAGGCCTAGAGGCCGGCCAAAAGCGACTCAGTTGCGTGGGTCGGTGTTGCCGGTTCAGGGCCAGGGATCGCCGCAGATGCTGCAGAACCAGTTACCCACAGCATCGATGTCCGTGCCGCAGACGCCTGTGACGCCGTTAGCAATGACACCGACTGCGGTTAATGCTCAGATTCCAGCAGACCAGACTCCAGCTGTTCCGGCACCAGTGGCTGAAGCTGCGCGGAGTAATGTGATTGCGTACGTGCCGAAGACGCGTCGACTGGATCTGCATGGCGGTTTCAATGTTAGCATTCTGGCTGGTCTTGGAGACGAGATAGAGAACGTCAGAGGAGACTATCCTTTACTACAGGAGATGGGTGAGATTAGTCTGCACGCGGTGACTATGTCCCTGCGAAGTTTGATTCCAGGCGAACTGAAAGTTGCGCTGGATACGTTGTTGCTAATTACTCGAGAACCGCATCTCGTAATCCCTATGACGGAATGTGAGGAGTTAGTGGATGCACTTGTGGACGTTGGCGAGGACTGCGTGCGTCAGATTAGTCTACTGGATGTTGACCCAAGGCTACCGCCGACACCGCCTGCCGAGGAACCAAGCCGACTCGCAGCAGCGGCGGCGGCTACTACGAGAATGCCACGGTTCGACTCGTACGAGACGATGGTTGCTGCAACTCGCGACGAGTTCGAAGGGTTTGCATCACCGCTGCGACCGGGATCTGTCAAGCACAAGTTACAGGTGCTGTCGGACAGATTAGCGAGCGTGACGACGGTGCTGCGCAACATGTCGTTTTACGAACACAATCAGACATTCATGGCGCTCTATCCGTCCGTGGTGGAGTTTGTTATGACGCTTGTGCGCGAGCTCGGAGACGGTGGCATTGTGTCGTCGAGAGTGAACGCGGTCGGGAGACTTACGCTTGTGAAGGACATGTTGGTGATTTTGTCTAACGTGGCTCACGAGGTGAGGTTACGGGACGCGCAAGACGCGCGGTGGATGCTTGCGTTGGTGACTGCATTTGCGCCTGATGTGCCCCCATCGACGAGTTCGGCGCCGATTTGGCCGGCGTATGTGCCGCTCAAACATCGGTATTTAGCATTGGCGATTGATGTTTTGGCCAAGTTTTTGGCGCGCGAGACGCCGAATTCGCATTTGCTTGCCAGCGCGCTGATTCCTCAGGTGTCTGCTACTGCCGCATCGACTGCCGATAATCTGGGCAAGGCGCTGTATTTGTGTTTATGTACCTTTCCGCGATTGGCGGATACTCAACTACTGCCCCGCGCGTTTGAGGTTAGGAGGCCGGTACTTGAGCAGAGCATGTTTGCGGCGGAGTTGTTAGCGCGTATGGTTACCGAGAGCGATGTGCCTGAGGCGTTTGCGGAGCCAATGACGCGTGTGCTACGGGATACAATGAAAGCGGTGGATATTTGCGTTACCCCGTTCCTATTACGCGCTGCGACAGTGTTACAAGGATACGTTGCAGCCGCGCCGCCTCCTGTTCCAAGAGGAAGCCAGCCTAGTGCAGCGGCGGTATCTGCCGCGAGTGCTGCAGCGCTGCAGATGAGTGGGAATGATATCAATCCGTTTGCGCGGGTTGTGAGGAAAGCTGCGACTGTTGTGAGTGCGTTGAGGAGGAAAGCGGAGGGAGAAAATGCGGCGAGAGCGGCGGATGTCGAGTTAGAGGTGCTCGTGTTGCGCATGTAATTTAGGGTTGATTGGATTTCGTTGCTTGTTTTTGAATGAAGATAGGTAGTTGGCGAATAAAGAGCACATGTAAATTATTAGCTTGGCCGATCTTTAGCTTGTTGAGTTGCAGTCGAATCGTGTTGCAAGCGCATCCAATTGTCTACGTACTACGGGGAAAATCAAGTGCGATGATGATCCAAAACAACATCCCCTTTTTTTTCTTTGGTATACTTTACATAAACGCTGGTTCAACATGCGCGTAGACAGTTTGTCACGACCAAATCTTCTCCCTGCTAATGACTTGTAGGCGGTCGCCCAAACATCGCCAATCAGATAGTATACCGCCAAAAGAGATTGATTCGGCCTCCCTTTTCCGGGCTATTCTTTGCAAAACAGGCAAAGCGCCTAAAACCGATAGCTTTCTGTAAATTGCAGTCACCGATCAATAAGACAACTTTAACTCGAATTCAGATTCCAGAAGGTTCTCACTCCAAACGTCGTTTCTGTCTTCTGCTTTTCCAGCTTTTCCGTATACTCTTTTGCTCCGAGGTAGTCTTTCAGATTAAACGATAGGAGTAGCGCTCCCTGGGCGGCCTCGGTGCTGATCCATTTACCGTCGCCCAGCTCGATCAGTCCACGCCCCTTTCTATATTCCGGAATGGAAGCAGACGGATGAATTTTGACTTTTGATAACTGTGATTTTAACAGATCTGACTCACCACCAGCTCTCAGTAGCTGTAGATATATTTTCCCAAAATCGAGCACGAGATGCAAGTCTCTGAAGCTTTGGGTTTCGGATACTTGAAGATCAAAACTGTTCAGAGAACCACCAAAGTTACTCAAAATACTGGCCCAGCTGGAATCTAGTGGCACTTCCGGAGTTATCAATATCGTGAGTCGAAGCGGGGCTTCAAAGACCAGACTGTCTGTAAAGAAGTCGAAAATGTAAAGCTGCCGATTTTGAGAGATGCCGCCGACCACATTATCCTGATATAGAATGATTATTCCTCGATCTGCATTGATTGCGAGCCCGTCAAGTTTGCCGTCATTTTGCGCGGTAAGCTTTTCAGTTGCAGTTGTAGGTAGTCGTCTCTTGCATTTAGCATCCCAAACAAATAGATTCCCTTTAGATGATAGAGTGCCAAAGATAAAACCAGAGCTTGCCACTGTATCCGTTGTCTCTTCTCGGTCATCCGGCCACAGAATAACTTGCGACATCTGGAACCACCCCGAGTCGGGAAGAGTTCCGATGGTAAGAGTCTCTGGATGCGAGTCCTCGCTCTCCAGTGAAATCAACGCACTGATACTGCCTGAGCAGAACAACTTTCTCGGACGCCCGTGATTGATTAATAGTCTCCAACAGCTTCCAGATAGAAGGTCATAGGTTACAGTATCATACACGCAATAGTTTGGGCCGCTAAGTAACTTCCCCGACAGGGCAATTTTCCCATCGGCATACGATACGCGATGCGGATCCACTTCCGTTAACTTAGCCCGAGGAGTTAACCTCGAATTCTCCGTTGCATGAGTACAAAATGCACATGACTTCAGCGCTTCGAAGTTTGTGATATCCTTATTCCGCAGAAGCCATTTCGGTACTTGGCCGTATCTGCACTCGCGACTAAGGATGCGGCCGCAATCGTACTCGTTTGTCAGACGGGCTCGCCAGTGTCGCGATACACGTTGACAGATAATTAGGTCAAGAGGAGAGAGATATGAGAGAATTTCCCAGTAAATTTCAGGCGGCACGCAGCTTATCACGTCCATCTGATTTCGAGATGCCTAGACTGACAGGATACGTTTTGACAGAATAATTTGGAAGATGTGCTAATGGAATGAGGAATAATAACTGTGGAATATTAGAGTCATAGACAACAGTCCAATTTTGTCGGCTAATCTATGTGTAGTTGTCACATGCCACGGAGGATTTCAGGAACGTATGAGTTAACTGTGATAAAAACGAAACCCTATCCAGCAATCAGCATCAGTTCACGATCCTGCTACTCTGTCTGCAGAGTACACGGATAAATGGGTCGTGATTCGTGACTGATGAGGAAAGCTGCGACTGTTGTAAGTGTTGTTACTTGTGAGTGAGTTTACTGTTAATGAATGAAGAGAAAGCGGGGGGGAGAAAATGCGGCGAAAGCGGCGGATGTCGAGGGTACGTATAATTTAACGAATCACGACTTATTCGTGAGTATAACACTCACCAGAAGCAGCTATAACACTGTAAGTTAAAGCCTGTAACACTTCACAGAGTTCAAGCTGTTAAGTGTTAAATAATTTATTGAATATAATTAGTCGCTGTCATTGATCAGTGAGCACTCTTTCACTCGAATTCAGATTCCAACAAGTTCTCACTGCCGACTTCTTTGTCTTATGCCTTTTCATATCCTCTTTTGCTCCGATGTAATCTTCCAGATTAACGGATATGAGTAGCGTACCCCGGGCGACATCTGCGCTAACCCATTTACCGTCACCTAGCTCGAGCAGTCGACCTCCCTCTCTACATTTGACACCAGCAGACTGATATTCTGACTGATTTGAGATATGACTAGCTCTCAGTAGCAAGGTTTTCGAGTCGCGTTCCACGAATTTCAAGTCGGAGGGCCAGGAGGACAGCGGGCGAAAGTTAGGGACCACTCCTACATTGGTGACTTCAGATACTTCCAGATCGCAACTTTTCAGAGACCCGTCAAAGTTATGAAGAATGTTAACCAAGCTGGAATCTAGCGGTTCTTTCAGAGTATAACCCACTGTGAGTTGGAGAGGGGCTTGAAAAACTAGACTATCTGCAAAGAGGTCAAAAATGAGAAGCTGATGATCTGAATCGGAGATGCTGCTGAGTTGGAGTAGAATGATCATTCCTCGATCTGCATTGATTGCCAGTCCGCCAAGTTCGGTGCGGTCATTTGTCACGGTAAGCTTTTCAATTGCTGTTGTAGGCAGTTTTATCCTGCGTTTAGCGTCCCAAAAGAATAAATTCCCTTTGTCTGATAAAGCGCCAAAGATAAAACCAGAGCTTGCTACTATTTGCGCTGCTTGTTCTCGGTCATCAGGCCAGAGCATAAATTGCGACTTCTTGAACGATCTCGAGTCGGGAAGAGTTCCGATGGTGAGGATCTCCGGGCTCCCGCCCTCGCTCTCCAATGAGATCAGCGCAGTAATGCTCGCAGAGCAGGTCAACTTTCTAGGACGCCCGTGATTGCTTAACAGTTTCCAGCAGCTTCCAGATATAAGGTCGTAAGTTACAGTAGCAAACGCACCGCGAGAATAGCCGGTATAGTCTGGACCTCCAACTAACTCCCCCGACAGAGCGATTTTCCCATTGGCATACGATATGCGCTGCGGTTTCACTTCTGTTAACTTCGCCTGAAGAGTGAACCTCGAGTCCTCCATAGCACGAGCATAAAACGCCCATGACTTCAACGCTTCAAATTTTGTGATATCCTTATTCTGAAGCCATTCCGGTACTTTGCCGTTTCTGCTCTCGCGACGAAGGATGCAGCCGCAAGTATACTCGTCTGTCAGACGAGCTCGCCATTGTCGCGATACACGTTGACAGCTAATTAGGTCAAGAGAAGAGAGATATGAGACGATTTCCCAGTAAATTTCAGGCGGCGCGCAGCTGATCGCGTCCATCTCATTTTCGACACGCCTAGACTGACAAAGTGACAAGATACGTCTTGACAGAAGAAATTGGAAGATGTACTAATGGAATCAGGAAGATGAGGTCCTCAAGCATAAGGTAGAAACTAAAGCTGACCATAGACACTGTCCAATTTTGTGCGGCTATGTATGGTTGTCACATGCCGCGGAGAATTTCAGGAACGAGCGCCGCATCAAGCTCACCATGTCAACTAAAATATTTTTTTTGTTCCTAAAAAGAACCTTTAAGAGCTAGAAAGTAGAAACAATTTACATTTTACAATATAGTTTCTTCTGGCCTCAGGGCTCAGGCATAGCAATTAGCAGCTATGTGCGGCTGTCGAGAGAATGGGTTCGAAAGCGACTTCACTCACCTATGAAGCATGTTACGGGATGAAACTTGAAAGCGGGCCATAGCTCTCTCCATATATATAGGTACATCATTCACTACACTAGTCGCTAAATCTAATAATCGTTGATGTACCTGCTATCATACATCTTTCTTCTGGAGTACCTCCCAACCAGTTTCCATCCGAAACTTTTATACGAAAGCACAAACGTGCCCTGATCGACGTCCGTACATATATAGTGCCCGTCACCTTCCAGCATCTCCAAATGAAATGGTTTCGTAATCCCAGGCTGACAGATTAGTCCATATCCTCGATAGAGGTTTGGTATCAAGCTACAGCCCAAAATCACTTCATCCGTCCACGGACCTGTATCATATATCCAACGTACATCGCGCATGATATGGAAAACATGATTTCGGAGAGGAATCGAGTGCAGGATCATGATTCCACCGAGTCTCTCGGTTTCAAATGTTGTGAGATCAAGCTTGATAGGTGAATCGTCATTAGTATGAACTAAGATGAGCTGGTTGGAATCCAGCGGACAATGCAGTATAGAAGAGGATCTGAAGTCCAGTTGAAGTGGCAGCCGGAATACTAAACTTTCGCTTGTGAAATTAAAAATAAATAAATCGCTGGTTTTCATGATAAAAGTGTAAGTCACACAGATAACCAGTTTGCGATCTGCATTAACTCTGAGAGCTGCTGGATCTTTATAATATGCAATAAAGTTATCAATATCAGCTGTTAATGTCTCCTTGGTTTCTGCGTCCCAGAGAAAAAAATTTCTTCGGTTCGATATAGCGCAAAATATGAAATGCGAACTATCCATCAAGATTGCCATTTCGTCAGAATCTGGCCATAGCACAGCTCGCGATGGCTGTTCCAGTCGTGCGTTGGAAATGTCCCAGACACTTAGTTGCTGAATGTGTAAGACTCTGGATACCTCAGTAATCAATCCGACAATACTACCGGAGCACTTAAGGCCAATCGGTTTTTCATGGCGGCTCTCTAGTATCCATGAATTGTTCGATAAGAGATCGTACACCGTTGTAGTAAAGACATCCTGCCCTTCCAGTTTCTCTGTAACAGCAAGCTTACAGCCTCCGTATGCCATGCAACGCGGCCGCACATTTGAAATCAACTTCCGAGGCGCCAAATCTGAGTCATTCATGGCGCACTCACGAAACACACACATTCTCAGCGCTTCGAGGTTCGAGATATCCCGGTCTTGCGGCCGCTGCGAAGGAATGTCGTCACTGAACTCCTGTCGAAGAAGGCGGCCGCAGACATACTCGTCCGTTAAAATGACATTCCATTCCCGCGACACGCGTTGCCAGATGATTGCGTCGTAAGATGAGATATACGAGAAGACTTCCCACAGAACTACGGGAGGTATTGGCCCTTTGATGAATTCGTTCGTTATGTATTCTAGCATTTTAAAATCAATTTGAGAGTAATCAACAATTCAGTCTGAACAAGAACGACCTGTCATCTAATCATATATCACACGAGCAAGCTTAATAGAAACCCTATAAACCCTATCCACGTGGAGATCAACAAACCCTATCCAACAATCAGCATCTGTTCAGCATACCACGACTCTACCATACGAGATGGCACTCACGGACGCGGACGCGTCGGCGGCGATTGCGGCCAAGTACGAGAAGACGCCGTCGGATGTGCTGCTGGCCGGCGGAACGGAGTCGTGGGCGGGCGTGGCGGCGCAGGACGTGGATCGGTACGGGTTCATTGAGTCGCGACAGGGCAAGACCCGCGATGGAGCAGGAGACAATGAAGGGAAACGAGGACGGAAACAGCGACCGCGAGGCATGTCGATACGAAGGAGATTGCCCGGTGGTCTTGAGAAGATCGCGCCGGCGATGATGTTGAGGCCTGCAAAGGAGCTGAGCGTGGAGCATGAGGTGCGGAGACAGGCCAAGTGGAGAGAGATGGCGGTGCGCGACGGCGACGGATTTCGGTTCGAGATGTCGGCCAAGTTGCGGGCGCGCGTGTTTAAAGGCATTCCGGACGCGTGGCGGGCGGCCGCGTGGAGCTCGTTTCTGGCGAGATCGTGCGCGAACCGCGGAGTTGAGAAGGATGAGGACGGACTGCGGAGGAAGTATCAAGAGTACGTGAACACGGCCTCGGAACACGACAACCAGATCGATCTCGATGTTCCTCGGACAATCGACTCGCATGTTATGTTTTGCGCGCGGTATGTTGGCGGGCAGCGACTGCTGTTCAGGATCCTGCACGCGCTGTCGCTGCATCGAGGGGACATCGGCTACGTCCAGGGCACGGCTCCCATCGCGGCCACTCTGCTCTGCTACTACGACGAGACCACCGCGTTCGTCATGCTCGTGCGATTATTCGCCGTCCGCGGGGTCGACGGGTTGTATTCGCAGGGTTTCACGGGCCTGATGGCCGCGTTTGCAAAGTTGGACGAGAAAGTAAAGGGACGACAGAGCGGAACTGCGCTGGAAACGCTCGGGATCTCGCCGAGTTTGTATGCGACGAAGTGGTATCTGACACTATTTCACTACGCGGTGCCTTTTGCCGCGCAATTGCGGATTTGGGACGTGTTGTTTTTGTTGGATGACGGAGTGTCAGTACTTCAGGCTGCCGCGGTGGCACTGCTGGAGGCTATGGATCTGAAGGAACTCGAGTTCGAGGACGCCATGACGAAGCTGACTGCTCCCGTGCGTGTGCAAAACACGGATTTGTTCATGCGCGTGCTCGAGCACGAGCTGTAATTATCTGTAACGTGTGTAATTAGATCATTGTGATAGAGTGTACATTATAGATAGCCAGTGCTAAACGTAGACTACTTGTAGAAATCAAACTTGTCGACGTCGCTCGTAGCCTTCACCTGGGAGTTGTACGCCTCCTCGAGATCGGCATTCAGAATCACGTATCTGTTCTTCCGCACGGCCCGCAGGCCAGCCTCCTGCATGATCGCAGCGATAACTGCACCCGACAGCGGCTCGTTGCGCACGACGAGCGAGTCGATATCGGCCTCGGGCGCAAGCGACATCTTGGCCGCGATGGTTGAGAAAATCAGTCGTCGCTCGCGGCGGTCGCGTAGTGACGGGAACTCGATCTTTCGGTCGAGTCGACCGGGCCGTAGCAGAGCCGGATCGAGCGTGTCGGCACGGTTGGTGGCCATGATGACCTTGACGTTCGCGGCCTGATCGAAGCCGTCCATCTGGTTGAGAAGTTCGAGCAAAATCCGCTGGACTTCACGGTCCGCGCCGGTCTGCGCGTCGAAACGCTTCGTCGCAATTGCGTCGATCTCGTCGATGAAGATGATGGCGGGCGAGTTTTCGCGCGCAAGACGGAACACGTCGCGAACCATTCGCGGGCCCTCGCCGAGGTATTTCTGGACAAACTCGGAACCGACAACGCGGATGAAGGACGCGGTGGTGCTGTTGGCGACGGCCTTGACGAGCATGGTCTTGCCGGTTCCTGGTGGGCCGTAGAGCAGCACGCCTCGGGGCGGGTCGATACCGATCTGCTTGTAGAGCTCAAAATGGGTCAGCGGGAGCTCGACGGCCTCGCGGATCTCTTGCTTCTGCATGTCGAGCCCACCGACGTCGGCGTATGACACGTCGGGCTTCTCGTCCGCGCCGAGCATCGCGATGGATGAGTCGGCCTCGGGCGGCAGCACGTCGACGAGCGAGTTCGAGTGGCGGTGGAGAGCCACGCTGGAGCTCGGCTTGAGAAGTTCTCTGTCCAGAGTCGATAGGATCCGGACAACATAGTTAGAGCCCGTGGTGGATCCCACGATGCCGGTGTGCGTGTCGATGGGCTCGAGGAACTGGCCGATGACGAGCGGCACGGACTGGATCCGCTTGACTTCCTCCTGCGCGCGCATGAGCTCGCGCTTCAGGTTGCGCTGCTCGTCCTTGATGTATTCTTCCTGCAGATTGATGTATTCGAGCTCGCGTTCGAGCTTCTTGAGCCGGCTGTAGGGGTCTGCGGGCGCTGTTTTGGCGCGTTTGGTGGACGCTGCTGCGGTGGACGAAGCTGCCAGCGCGGCCGCCTTCGCTGCCTCGATCTTGGTCGTCGCCGCGATCCCGAGTTCCTCCATCGTTTGGTGGTCTTCCGGTCTTTTGGCGGTGGTGGTGTGGGAACTGTGGTGGAGTATGTATATCTGATCTGGAGTCTGATCTGGAGGGATCTATGTAATAGGTCCTACATTGTGGTCGATACACGCGCGCCAAGTGTCAAAACACCGCCGCGTTTGCGCCGCCCGCGACCTTCCACGGCTTCTACGCGACGAGTTTCTCCCATTTTGATCTATATACACAGGAAAACCATCTCATTTCTTCATAAGAATCAAAAGTAAGATGTAAAGTTAGTAGGATGCCTGGTAATTGGTAAATTCATACTACGCAACCACCGCCGTCGTCATCGCCTCCCTCAGAAGCGACGTATTCGAAGTCTCCGGCGCCGGCCCCGACGCCGCCGACGTCTGCACCTTCTTCTTCCGCTCACCCTGCTCTTCACTGCTCTCCCGCTCCCTCCGTCTCTTAAAACTCTTTGAACTCTTCAAACTCCTCGAACTGCTCGTCGGCAGCTTAATTCTCGTCGCCGTCAGCTCAATCTTCCCCTCCGCCCGTTCAGGCAGCCTAAACTTGCCCGGCCGTCTCAGTTCAACCCGAAACGACAGCTTCTCCCGTCTCTCTCTGATTAAATCAACCACATCTCCATGTGCAAGCTCGGCTTGAAATCCCTTTTTCACTTTCGTCCCGTTTATCAGACATCCATTCATCGAAAAATCACACAAGAAGAACGCATCACCGGCGCCATCTTCCTCGTGTTGCCGAACAATCGCACAATGCATCTTCGATACCCTCGGATCCGATAGCGCGACATCACAATACGGCGCCCGGCCAAGCCACGTAGTAGCCCGACAGACCATGTGGTCTTTGAATGGGATACTGTCCGGCATAGTACGTAGTAGTAGCCACATCTCTGGCGGGAATTCCTGCGATAGTTGCTCTGCAAACTCGGGAGGCGATGCGATGAGGTCGAGTGATTGCGGAACTGAACTCGATGGTTCGACGGCGTCTGTCGCTGCTCCGTCTGCCGCGGGTGCAAGTGACAGTCGTGCTGTTGCACTCGGTAGTTCGAGTGAATCATTTGCGACGACTGCTGGCTGGCTATGTGGTTGACTAGGTAACTGACTTGGCTGTACTAGACTTGGCTGTACTAGACTTGGCTGTAATTGACTAGGCAACTGACTCTGTGATACACCCTCCAGCAACCAACTCAACAACATCGCTCGCTTCGCAGTCGGTCGCTTCACGGGATCCACATTCAGCAAGGCATCAATAAACGCATACGCTTCACTCGAAATCCCCAGCTTCTCCAACAACGAACTAGCATAATCTCCAGTCACGATCTGGTTACATAGCGCCTGCTGCGTGCTGGCCGAGAACGGCAAAAATGCAGTAAGCAGGACAAACACGACACATCCGACACTCCACATATCCACCGCGTTTGAGTAAAACGCGTCGCCGCGCGCGACTTGACCTGATTTGGCGGAATCACGCGTCCGTATGACTTCGGGCGCGAGGTATGATAATGTACCGCAGAATGTCTTGAGAACAGTGCCTGACTCGGCAATCTTGGCAAGTCCAAAGTCGGTTACTTTGATTTGCACTTTTGCGGGGTCTTGGATTCCTGGATGGACGAGCATGATGTTGTCGGGTTTGATGTCGCGATGTGAGATTCCGAGACCGTGGACGTATGCGAGTGCTTGTAGTGTTTGTAACGTAATCGGTCGCGCAAGCTCTTCGCTAAGCGCGCCGTGTTCTGAAATATAATCCATCAGATCTCCACCAAGAACGCATTCCATCACAACGTACATCGTCGCTCTATCTTCAAAACATTCCTGTAAATGCACGATATTCTGATGCTGCAACTTTGTAAGAATATCAATCTCCCTCCGCACCGCCAATCCAGCCAGAATCCTCCTTCGCGCAATCATCTTGACGGCAAACACATCTCCCGTCGTGCGATCCACCGCGCGCTTGACGACCGCGAACGCACCGCGGCCAAGTTCCGCTCCGACGTCGTATTTGGCATGAAACCCATCTTCTGCAGCGACAGCAGCCGCGGTAGCTGATCTTCGCGCTGCGTTGCCGCCGTGTGTGAATGCGGGACCGAGACGGAAAAGGTAGCGGACTTCGTCTTGCGGGACGCCAACTGCAACGGCGATTTCGTCGCCGTGCGAGAGAACGCAGGATCGTTGTTTCGGGAGGCGTTCTTGGTTCACATAAGTTCCGTTGGTGGAGAGGTCTTCAATTAGCAAAACTGGTGGTTCTTTTGCCGGAAGTGCACTGCGCTAGATAGTATCGTGTTAGTAGAGTAGATTGACAGAAATGGTCAACAGCTTGGCCATGGGTTGCGTACAGTCCAGATCCTGAAATGCCGATTCGAGACGCGTCGAATGTCGCCCAACTGCACATCACAAGTCGCGTGTCTTCCAAACAGCCATTCGCGCTTCGGCGGCCGCTCTTTCTCTCCATTGTCCTCTAAACCATGCTGAATCTCGTCTTCCTCGGGCACGTCACAGCGTAAATCAATGTTCTGCGCGTTCGAGGTCAGGCAGGTTAGCGAGCAGACTACCGACGCGTCTTCGACCGAGAGAGAAGGGAGTTGGTCTGGTTGCGGTGCTGTAGAGGGCTGCGTCGGGGTGTCCTCCATTGGAACTGGCAATTGTGTGATGCTACTGAGTATACACAGAGCCGGAGTCGGAGGAGGAGGACGAGAAGTTTGAGGCGCGTGGTGATTTGACGATTTAGCTTTGAGTTTAAACACCACGCGAAAATTACGCGTCGACGCGTCGCGAGTTGGACTCTCGTGCTCTGGAATGAGGCTGGCAGACTATATATAGGGCCCCTCGCTGTTTACCTCTCACTCTCGTTCTGTTCACCTCGCACTTGCATTTACAAACAACTGAACAAAGGTGTATTTATACAGCTGATCTACATCGTGATACTGACTGACGGGCACTTGCGTGTTTGACAGCGTGGTCCAAGTCAATTAAAAATGCTGAAAGCAAATAAGTAGAATATGTTGCAAAAGGATCTTTGCGACGTCTTCTTCAGTTTGCTTTCATCGGTTTTTATAGATTGGATGACGCTGGTCGACGCTCAATATCGCTTCGTAGTTGAAACTGATTGAGGAATGCTGATTATCTTGCGACGCGTTCAGAAGCTTTCGTTCTATCAAGCGCGTTCAAGGTCGTTTATCAGACTTCTCGGCACACGATCCGTCGAGGAGAACTAACTCAGTGTTACCGTCGTCCAGTCCAAGCCAAGAGCCGGAGTACCACATTTGGGAGATATTATAGGCCACGTCGTATCGACTTTCCTCGTTCGCTCAACCGGCTTCTTGGATATTCTTCGTTGCACCTCCTCTCATCAGGCTTGACGTGAGCACGAAGATGATCGATCACCGGTTACTCATCAGATGAATTTCTTATCTGTTTGGCACCAGATGTTAGTATGATAATTATGCTTATAAAACGTAATAAAATTTTGATGGCAATGGCCATCGATACTATGAAATGAAAAATAAAACAAAAAAACTACAACTCGAAACAAACACTAAGATCCACGCCTAATCCCACGAACCCGCAGGCGGACCAAATCCACCGACAGGCGCCTGATACAACGACGCAGTACCAGTTCCATCCACACCAGCTCTCGTGACCGTGTTACCCCACCAGTTGAGCGCCTTGGGCTTGTACTGCACGGAGAAGAAGATCAAGATTCCAGAGAAGGCCATGCCGCCAGTAAGGCCCGAGGTGAGAATGTAAGTGTACTTGGACCACCAGGCGAGGTAACGGCGACGGATGAGGTAGTTGAAGATAAAGCCACAGTAGAAACCCGGGGTGAAGTAGGACAAGTTGTAGGTCGCACCGTATCTGTTGATTCCCGAGAGGATAATGACCGGGTGAACGTGACGGAGATACTTCGGGAACCGGCGACGGACGTACCAGAAACTGACACCAAAGATACCACCAAACAAGAACGCGTACTTGAGCAGAGGGTACTGCACATCGTACGTGCGACGCGGACCGACAACACCGAGAAGAATCGTGGTCGAGTAAAGCTGGTTGGGGAACGCGCAAACGAGACGAGCGGGCTGGTTAGCTGTGCAAAGATCCGGCGTGGAATTGATCAACCAGGTGATTGCGCCGGTCGTGATAAAACTCTGCATCATCGTGGCAACCATCTGACCACGAAACACGGAACGCGGCGGCAGCTTCGCGTAATGCGCCAGCTTGAGATCGGAAATGAAGTTCTCGGCCTGATCGTCAGTGTTGTAGCCAAACACACGCAGCAGAATCGATGCCGCAGCGTTACCGGGGACCATGTAACCCGCGACAATGACAGCGAGCGTATCACCCGGAATCAAGAAACCAGTCATAGACGAGATGATAATTGTCGGAATCACAAGCGCAATGGACAGCATGATGATGATGATCAGCGCCCACACCGGCGTGTGCGTCGGGTACACCGTAATCGCAATAATACCAATCGCCAGGGACACAACCATAACAGCCAAATACCACCAATCCGGAACCTCATCGTAATGCTGCATCATGACCGACATCGGATCCTTGAAGTTCTTGTAGTTTGACTTGTTCTCCTTCGTCCAGAACTTCAAACTCTTGACAAACTCCCACATCGCGCTCGAAATCGTCTTCCACTCGTTCAGCAGGATATACGAGAACGCGCAAGTGTAAAGCGTGTAGAACGAGCCCAACATAGAAATCTGACCAGCTCCGATGTACGTCTGCGAGTACGACTTGTACGCGTCCACGTCGAACGCCCCGTCGTGGTAGATACGCGAGACGTTATACCGAGATCCAGTGTTGTCGTACACGTTCGCGTTGTTGGGCGGGAAATAGCCGGTGTACTTGTAGTTTGACCAGTACAGCGCCAGCGTGACGATACCACCGATAACCGCTCCCGCAAACTTGTTTGCGACCGAGAAAAACGGGAGAACCAGAGGCGTCGTGTAGTTGATGACAGACCAGTCGAAAGTCGTCCAGGGGTTGAATCCCAGACCCGAGCGCGATCCCGTAACGTACGCAAGCTTGACGTTGTTCGGCGCGATCCAGGTGATCCAGTTGAACGTGGACAGAGCGGTAAACAGATAGTTGGGGAGCCAGAAGAAGAAGAACATCGCCAAGAAGGTGTAGCAAAACAGGCGGTACTTTGTGATCGTCCAGCCGTTGATCGACTGCTTCGTCTCGGGCAGCAGCAGAGTCTTGTTGAGCTGAAGGGTAGGCAAGACTTGCGGCCACATGGCCTTGACCGGGTACACTGCGTATCTGCGCATCATTCCCGCGAGACCGTAACCGAAGAACAGAGTCACGATACACATGAGCAGCAAGAATCCAAACTGCACAAACTGCATGTCGAAGAAGATAGGCAGACGCATGGCGAGACCGTAGTGGAAGAAGTTGGACGATCCGGCACCGATGTTGGTCATGATGGTCGAAAACATCTGCTCCTTGAACGTCCACGGGCCCTGGTTGAGATTGATAGACCAGCGCCAGATACGGATGCGCTTGTGCGGCAGAACGCGGGAGATGAACTGGCCAGAGGGAAGAATCAGGATCTGAAGGACGGTGGCGTTGAGCGTGATGTTGGGCTGGCGCTGATGGAACATCTGGTTGATAAACGACGCGCAGCAGACCCAGAATCCACCGATGAAGTAGGCGCGGAAGGTCTCGCACGCGAGCGTGGTGTCGTCGGTCGGACGCACGACGGCGCGAACCTCGGGGTACGGCGAATGGAACGCGATGAGGGTGGCGTGGAAGCGCAGACGAAGGTCGTAGTCGGCCTGGCTGAGCGAGACGTTCTCCGCGCCCTTGAGCAGGTCCTTGATCTCCTGCAACGCGTCCGCGGGGAAGTTGACGTCTTCACCGTGGTAGTCCAAGGCGTCCTCAAGGATCCCGCGCGCCTCTTCCGGGCTGATGCCCTTCATCTTCTCGAGCAGGAACTCGATGTCGTCCGGATGACTGTCGGCGAGACCGCCGTGGGTGAACAAGAACTCGCGCGCGCGCTCCTTCTCGTCGCCGACGTAGTGGATGTAGGTGACGTTGTCGATGATCTTGTCGCCCTTCTCGTCGAGGCTGATGCTGGTCGAGTCGCCGACGGAGTCCGACGAGCGGACTTCGACGACCTCTAGCTTCTCGTCGTAGTCGGCCATTGTGTTGGAGGATGGTTGGGACGAGTCAGACTAGGCGAACAGGCTCGGATATTTAAGCTGCGGTCGCAGTGCGCCCGGCGTGACTCTCCTGTCAGAGCGCCGCGATAGAGCGCCTTGCCCAGCGCGTAACAGCTGTTGCCCAGCGCCGGAAAGCTGGATGGTATCGCGAGGTGCTGCGGCGATAAAGCGCATCGTGGGCGATAGACGCCGATAGACAAGGCGGCGCGACTTGGAGCACTTGGCGGGGGCAATCGCAGGCCGAGCCAAGACGATGCCGGAGT
The DNA here is from genome assembly GCA_030568405.1 of Myxozyma monticola. Taxonomy (NCBI): domain Eukaryota; kingdom Fungi; phylum Ascomycota; class Lipomycetes; order Lipomycetales; family Lipomycetaceae; genus Myxozyma; species Myxozyma monticola. The sequence goes on along the minus strand of JAJLTV010000053.1, from coordinate 23,820 downwards.
GAGCGCGACCCGAGCCGGACGCCGGTGCTGGCCAAGGCCGCTGATAGAGGGTCCGATAAGCAGCGCGTAGCGGCGGCCTCACGATGCTGTTTGAGCAGTGGTGTAGTTTTGAGGCGAGTGAGAAGTCAGGTCATACAGTCAGATGACGATACGAGGGATCTGAGGCAAGTGCTGCAACCGCCGACTTAGTGCGATGACTTCCCCGGATCCAGCCACGTCCCAGCAGCGCCAGCGTGACACCCAAATGGCTCCACTCGGACATGCACTCGGACTCACTCGGACTCCACTCGGACTCACTCGGACGCCCACTCGGACGCCTTGGACGCCTTGGACGCCGGTCCGGCGGCCGCAGCGCGATGCGACGCAGCCGGGACTATCAGGTATCGCTATCGGTATCGATATCAGTGCAGAGCCGGTCGGTCCAGCTTATCGCGCTGCAGCAGCGCGATAACACGTACACGCTCGCGATCTGTTCTTGGCCCCGCGGCTGTGCGCGGACGACTTCGAGTCACTGGTTTGCCACACCGGACACAAAGACCGGACTCGCCCTTGGCGCCGAGCTTGTTCGCTGCTGCCCCGAGAGATTCCGTCTGCAATCGGCGAATCACGGCACAGAGACCGCCGTGACAGCCGATACTGGGACTTGGAGAGCTCGAATCTCCAAGTTGGCCGTCGCAGGCTCGTACTCGTGATCTTTATCGAGCTCATTGTGGCCGATAAGATACTGCGAGTGCTGATATCGTGGATTGGCGTTGTGGACGCGTTTGGACTGCTCCGAGACATTTAAGGTTTAGCAACCCTAAACTGCAGAGCTGGTATGTGCTAGGGTTTAGGGTTTACGGTCTGTTTACAGTTGCAGTCGAAGTCGAAGTCATCGCGACGCGTCAATTGTAACCACAATGGCCCTCCCCTCGTCATCGCCACTCTCCAGCTCGCCTCTCTCGTCAATACTCTCCCCAGTTGCGCGCGCACAGCATGCATCTCCGCCCATCATCCTAGACCTAGGGTCCCGCGGAATTCGAGCAGGTCTCGCAGGTTCACCTCGCGCGATCTCGAATGAAGATGTCGCGGGCGTCCTGTGGCCTTTAGATGCGCGTCAAATCGAGGCTGCGGATGTGAGAGATGTGCTGCAGAAGTTGTTGTATCGGGTGTACTACCATGATTTATTGCTTGATGGGCGGAGTCGGAAGGTCGTCGTGTTGGAGAAACCGGGCATGTCGCGAGTTCGCAAGCGCGACGTCGCATTCGTGCTGTTCAATTACTTCCAGGTTGGTCTATTCTGCTGAACTATTGGTCGATGACTCGACTAACATGCTAGGCCATTGCTGTGACGTTCATTCCGTCGCCAGTATGCACCATGATTGCAGCAGGCGCGCAGGCCGCGCTTGTCGTGGACATCGGATGGCACGAGACTACAATCACTCCTGTACGTATCTATACTAGTACTATTACGATCCACGCATCTGACTGACTTCCAGTTATACGATTACAAACCTCTTCTCTCGGGATTAATATCTTCAACTCGCGCAGGCGCACATCTTCACAGTTTAATCTCAACCTCACTATCAGAATCATCGCAGACCTCACCATCATTCGACGATATCGAGAACTTCATTTCTCGCGCTTGCTTCTGCACTCGTCTTTCAGCATCACAGTCTTCAACTTCCGAGCCAGCGTTTTCAGTCACTTTAGAAAACACAACTCACTACGTTCCATCTCGTGCAACTCGCTGCGATCCCGTCATCGCATGCTTCATCACCCGCGCAGCAGATGGTCGCGATGATCGCGAGTCACTTCCAATACCGGATTTAATTCTATCAACTCTGAGTAAACTCTCCGCCGACGCGCGTGGCAAGTTACAAGAGCGGATCATATTTACAGGTGGATGTAGTAACATTCCGGGTCTCAAACTTCGCATTCTCGACGACGTACGTGCAACTCTCGCCGAGCCTGATATCCAGCAGAATTTCAAACCGTGGACAGTTAATCCTACCAAAATCAAAGCCGTGTCGACTCTCGGGCCGTGGGCGGGTGCGAGTTTATATGTGGCCAGGGAACGGGAGTATATGCTTTCTGAGTCTACGAGTTCAGGGTTTCGGTTGCCGGGGGAGATTGAACGGGATAAATTCTTGCTTGACGAGGTTTATGCTGAAAGTGTTTTGGATCGGTCTGAACCAGTGCCTGTAAGGTAATATTCGCAAGAATGATGATTGATGTATGAATTGTATATATGAAATGCTGCTCTAGCCAACAAAATGCCAATCCTCTCTAGCTCCGCCATCCAAACTTTCCAATTTTCGGCCATGCTCCCGAACTATGCTCTACCCCTCCCCCTCCTCCGACGGCCGTGGTCGTGGGAAGCATATTCCCCGGTGACGTAGCGTACCGAGTTATAGGCGACCGCGGGGCCGGTGATACGTCAATTCCTCTTCTCAATTTCTCGAATTGATTCCGTGTTTCGTCGCATTCCGCTCGTGCGACCGCTTCACTCATTTTTGAGTTTGCGAGATCCTGACGAAGTGCCTCGCATGACTGACATGGCCTTTCGAATTCAGTCTGCAATGCCTGTGGTGATGGCGATCCAGTCGCAGCAGCAGCTGTCTGAGTGGCAATAGCCTGCGCGACTTCCTCGGCGGAAAATAACGAGCTGCTGCGTTTACTGAATGAAGTCGGTGGCGTCAAGCGAGTCTGATTCTGTCGACCGAGTCGTAGCTCACGCAGTCCCTGGGTCGGCGTAAATTGCTGCAGCGGTGGAGGAGTTCCGATAACCGGACTTGGCGGGTCATAAAACTCGTCTGAATCCTGGCGCTGCAAAGTCCGTCTTTGACGACTTTCTGTGAGTGATCGTTCAAGCTTTGCACGTTCGCGCTGGGAATCCTGATATCGACTTTTGATTTCGAATAACTGGTCCTTGAGATCTCGCACTTCGACACATTTGAAGTCTAAATCACGGCGAAGCAATTGCACCCGTTCCCGTTCGAATTCGGTCTCCGCCCGCGCCTCGTCGCGCTCTTTCATCATGTTTTTGTATGTAAGAGCTTGCTCCACGCGATCGGGATCGTTACTGAACCGGTCTTGCAATTCGATGATTTTCTGCCGTCGTGCGTCGTCCATACTTGCGCGATCCCGATTCGCGGCAAGATAATCTAGCACGCAGTTCCGATCATCTGTACGAGCGCACTTCTCGGCTTCAAGTTCTTCAGACACAGATGCGTGTTTCTTTTGTAACGAGCTCAGTGCAAGCACGAGATCTTCAATCTGACGGTGGAGCTCTGTGTTTGACTGTTTCTCGCTCTGTCTGAAATACTGAGAATCCTCGAGATCGACCGAGTTCATGGTCGAAGCTAACGACGAACGAGACGTCACGCGACGCAATCCACGGGCGCTTGCAACAGACGCAGAAGTGGAAGATGAGGATACGGCAGCGGTAGACGGCAATGACGCGTAATTCGCCCATATCCGACCCACGAACCGAGATGCTGCAGCGTGCAGCTCTGATGTCTGGGCGCTGAGCTTTGTGGGAGATTCCGTGCCGGGGACATGTAACTTTGACGCAGCTGCTCGTTGTTCACAATATTCCTGTTCGAGCTCTTCGAGCACTTGTCGAGTTGCGACGGTGGTCAGCGCCATGGCGTCCGCGATCAGTTTATCTTCAAACCCATCGTAGACCTGCCATAACCCGCGTCCGAGCAGTAGCGAGAGAACTTCGTCTTCTTCCTTCAGATCAAGTAGCCGTTCTTCGTTTGCTTGCATGATCGCAATAGCGACACGCATCAAAGTCTCAAGCGCACCTTCGGCAAAGATAACGTCGTATATGCGCAGCAACATGGTGAGTGGACAAGTCACGGCAAAGAATGAAAGAAACCATTGAGTCGCGTAGATCGATTGCACGCCAAGCTGCTCAAGCCGTTCGCTGACCGTAGGAACAAACTTCTCGAGTAACCTGGTAAACTGAAACACGCGGAGATGGAGACCGGCCATGTCGGCTGTGAACATCGTTCGTAAGTCGTTCTCTTCCATTAACCGTACCAACACGCAAAACGCCGCTCGTTCGTCCATATGCATCAGCAGCGGTCCGACTAAGAATGCAAGACCCTGGCAGTATCCGACCTGCATATCGTACAGCGAGAACGCGCGGAGGACTTGTCCGAGCATTTGTTGTCCTCGACCGCCGCGCTCGCGAAACATTTCAACTTCGGGAAATGTACGGTGTAGGTCGCGAAGGATGACTTTATCGTATGGCGACGGTTCCGCGATAAGTGAACTGAACAGTGATTCCAGGGTCGCATCGCTCGCGCCGGCCATGCTCTGCCATACCAGTCCACGCAGCGGCGGGGGTACCCCTTCTTTAATCTTCTTTGACAAAAGACAGGGGAGTTTTGCTGCTGTCTGAGGGTAGTCGGCGACCAAGGCAGCCCAGAACTGGAGATCGGTGAGAAGAGGGGGGTCATGGTCGACGATTCGTTGTAGTTGTGCGACTGAAAGCGGTCGTCGTCTGCGATGGGTTGAGATTGAACGAAGAGCTTTGGGATCACGTTCAAAGCGCGAGTTCTCGCGCTCAAGACGGGCGAGTAGAAATGCGGTGCTCTGGTTGTTCATGTTAGTAAATTTGCAATTAACTATGCTCTGCAAGTTGGGATCAAGACGTACGATTTCATCGCTGCATTCGCGCAGTTCAGCCGACTCAGACTGTTCAAGCTGGTTCCAATCGACCGGCTGCTCATCTGAATCCAACTCGTCGTCATCGGCTGGTAACACCGCAATTCCCTTACGCGGGTTCATGACCGCACGTGGGATGAAGTCGATCGGATCGTTGCCTGACCCGTCGTCCTCGGGCAGCGGAACGTCGAGTGGAACTGCAGCGAGCGGAACGGCGTCGCATGAAGGCTCGCTGAAAGATGTGTGTGCGGTCGACGCTGTGCTGGAACAGGTGTCGCTGTCGAGCGGGAGACTGGCGATGGAGGCGGTGGAGTCGCGGGCCTCGGAAGGGACCTGTTGCGTGCTCATGGCGCCGACGTGCGCAAGAACGAAGAGAGTCGTGGAGTAGCAGATAGAAGTAGCAGATAGAAAGAATGGAAGATAGAAAGAATGGCAAGTGAAGAAAGGAAAGGAAAGAACGAAAGAGGTCCACTAATTAGAGATCGACAATGGGCTGGGCTGCGGTGCACGCGTTCGGGCGCTGGAAGTTGTCCAGGACCAGGACAGGAGGCCGGGAGCAGAGCTTAAACGCGACGCGTGCTGCGCGACGCGTCGGTTGCGCAGCACGCGTCGGTTGTGCTCAAATTTGCGCGTCTGCAGTGCTAACTGGCTAATTTTAACGCGTTTGTGCCCCAGCTGCGCCGCGCTGCCCCTTTTGGGCGGCCCGCCCCGCCCCCTGAATTGCATTCCCGGCCGGCCCCAGCCACCAGCCACGCCGCGTTTCGTCTCCGTTGACCCCGGTATGGGGGGAGAATTATGGGCAGCATAGGTCACAAATATAATAAGCAAAGATGCTAAATGTTATAGTCGGCCACCCGGTATTTCCAGCCAACTTGAACTCATTCGGCGGCAAGTCATTTTGTATTTTTTTAATTTTTTTCGTTGCCATGGCAACGAGGCAAAGTTATGTAAACATCACCGCCGCACGTAAATCTGCAGCTTTAAACCGCCTCTCGAACGAGCAACTCGCTCCCAACCAACTAATACCCACTGATTGCTCGTCGCAATTACCAAGACCGCAATGGTCGCGTCCAAAGAACTTGTTGCATTCGATGATCGAATCGCATCTTTTCGAGTTCATCGTGTCGGCGGCGCAGGGAAGCGTTCTGCCGTCAAGGCGTGGCCGCATACGAAGCCCACGGTAACGCAGGTGCGTCGTGCTCGTGTTTGTTCATACGACAGACTCGTTTGCTGATGCTAATTGTTTTTACAGATGGCTAAGGCGGGATTTGTGTATACCCCTACAGCGAACGCATTAGACAACGTGACATGTTTTCTGTGCGACAAGAGTTTAGATGCGTGGTCGAAAGACGACGATCCGCGTGCGGAGCATCTTAGTCACTCGCCAGACTGCGCGTGGGCGATCATTCAAGGGAGTGATTGGAAAAATGATGCAGAGCACGATCCTGATTCGGACGAGATTTTGACGGCGAGACTTGAGTCGTTTGGGTCTTGGTGGCCGCATGATGGCAAACGCGGATGGATTCCCACGTCCGATGCGGTATGTTTATCGTTTATTGCCTGGTTTAGTTACGTGACGGGAGATGCTGACAGGGAATAGATGAGCCGTGCTGGTTTTTACTATAATCCGAGTCGTCAGGGCGATGATTTTGCCGCTTGCATGTATTGCGGTGTTGTCCTGGACGGATGGGAACCAAAAGATAGTCCAATGTACGTACCTGTCATGACTACTACCTTTATAAGTCATTTTACTGACTTGTGTAGCGAGGAACATCGTCGGAGATGTGAAGATTGTTTTTTCTTTACTCGCATCACCCGTGGCGGCGCAAAGAAACGAAACTCCCGTGCTCGTACGTCTACTGCAGCACCACGGCCGGCTGCTCGCAAACGTCTCAGCTCGCTGTCAGTAGCTGATGACTCTGATCTTGAATCTGAAGAACCAAAGCCAAAGCGGCGCACTACAAAGCGGAATAGTAAGGCTGTTGCCTCGGAGGCCGTGGTGGAAGAGGAACGGGAACAAGAACTTGTTGGTCGGCGGACGTCGCTTCGGACTGCTACGAGTTCGCGTGATACGACTGCTGGTACCGTACCTACGGATTCGATTGCTGAGGTTGAAGATGAAGAGCCGGTCGTCATTACGACGTCGACAAAACGAGCGCGCGGACCGCGACCGATGGCGGCTAAGGCGACAAAGGCAACAAAGGCAATAAAGGCGAAACGTGGAGCTGCTGCGGCTGTATTGCTGAGTAGTCCTAGAGTGGCTGCTCCGCCTGTGCCTGAGCTACCGAAAGTATACGTTGATCCGGATAGCGACGTGGAGATCATGCATGAGGGTAAGAGTCCACGGGAGCACACTTTGGTTTCAAGCGGTGATGATTCGGATGAACAAGAGATGCATACGGCCACTGCGGTCATGGAGGAGGAGACGCTTCGGGGTGTACCGACTCCAGTCGCACAGTCACCTGCACCTGTACCTGCGTCACTGCCGGTGTCTGCCAGTTCCGTGCGAACTCGGGTTGCTAAAGTAGCCATGGTTTCCAGTCCGGTACGTACACCACTAGTGCTGAATAAGTCAGTTGCAGCCACACCTGGATCTCTGAGAGCAGCAGCGACAAAGGAGGAAGTGCCTTTGGTGAACTCTCCAGGTCGGAGTTTAAGAGGAAGTCCTCGGGTGGGAATGATGGGCCCTCGTACTGTGCCGTCAGCGAAGGCAGACGAGAACTCGAACGTGCAGAGCGGGAGTAAAGGTCTTGGTCGGACGCTTTCTGTGCGCGAAAACGAATCAACGCCGACGTCTGCCGCGGAAGCAAATGTTCAAGATGTTTTGTTACGGGTTGATACGAAAAGTACAAAGGTGTGGGACTTGGAGGTAGGCAAGGAGAACGGAGAAGTTCAGCCAAAGTGGGAGTACAGGAATTTAGATGCCGGGACTGTGCATGGCGATTCCATGCGCGAGATGTGGAGTTCAATGATGTCTGGCGCTGATGTTGGGAGCATGTCGGCTGCGCAGGCTGGGAAGACTGTTGAGCAGTGGATTCTGGAGGTCGCGGAGACGGGCGAGCGGGCGTTGTTGGGACAGTGTGAGCGACTGACGGAGGAGCTTGAACGGGAAGGACGGCGCGCGATCAGGTTTTTGCGGGAGACGCGGGCGGTGGATTGATACGTGTGGATGTTGTTGTTTATTGATTGACTTAATGGGACTCATGCGGTATGCTCGTTGTTGTAGTAAGTCAACGTGGCTCAGGCAGTGGCCGGCGGCCTTTGCCAAGTTGCGGTTGGCGGTCTTGGCTCTTGGCTGGGCACGTGAATAACTGGACCACGCCACTACGTATCGGGCTATGTAGACTAGATATGACAATGTATGATTTATCTCACGGCAAACACAGCTTCACAAGAGTACAAAGAACAGCAAGCGATGTTCGGTGTTTAAAGTGAGGTGTTAATCGAATTTAAAGTACTCGCTAATGCAGGGCCGAACCTAAACAACTCGAAAAGTCCAGGTCCGGTTAGCGCGGTGCGCTGGTGTAGCAAAGTCTTGACCGCGTTCTAAGCTCTCGCAGACATAATTACGCAGCTTGGCGGTTTCTCACTCTCGATTCTCGTGATCATTGTCGCGGTTGATAGTTGACACGGTTGTTGTGCTGTTGAGACTTAAGCCTTGAGGTGGATCGAGGACGCGCTAAGACTGAAGTGGTCGAGTATAAATAGAGAGTTGAGTCCCGCGACGCGTCATTATCTGCCTCGAGTTTCAGGTTTCCGTCTTCTGCAGACTCAGTCCTTTATACAACCTCGATTCTCTGCTTCGCCTCTATAAGAAACTATCACCAGATACTGTAAGCCACTCTCAACAATGCTGAAGGTCCCGGGCATGATTCGGCGATTCTCGAGCGACAACTCGGCGCCGCCGGTCCTGCTCTCGCCGCCGGACGAGTTAGACATGGACGCGGACGTGGATTCAGACCGACTACACGGACTACGGCCGACTATTTCCAACAACGCACGGCATGTGTCGTTTGATGTTCCGCGGAAATCAAGCGCGACGAGCTCGAGTCCCGGTGTCTCCGAGCTCGAGACGCGGATGGGCCGGCTGTCGATTCCGACCGACAGCGCTCGCTCGCGAAGTCGGAGTGGATCGCGGGAGCCGTCGCAGGATCGCAAGGGGCGGCTGAATTTGTTTGGCAAGAATAAGCACAACAAGTACGACGAGCCCGAGACGGACGAGGAACGGCGGACACGGCATCAGTTGCGGGACGTGGTCGCGTTTGTGCACCGGCAGCGGATCGGGATGATGGCGTCGCGGAATGCAAAGGGGTGGATTGTTGCGAGCTCGGTCGCTATTGCGGAAGTGGTGAGTTATGGGTTGTGTTATAGAGAGGTAAGGGACGAGTTAACACGAGGTGCAGGAGTACGGCGTGGACTTTGTGTTCCATGCTAATACGCGGACGTGCAAATCGGCCGATCTGGACGAAGACCCGAACGTCAACTTGTCATTTCAGAATAGCGAGACGGTGTGTATGAACTACTGAATTGGCTGTTTTGTTAGAAAGGAATACTGACCGTGTGTAGGCTGAATGGGTGTCGATAGCGGGCACGGCAAAGATCGTGTCGGATCCGGAGGCGATCGGCGAGTTTCTGCAGCGCAACGTGAAGGGATGGAAGGAGCAGGACGGCGCGGGCGAGACGAAGACGAAGAGCGAGGAGAACAAGTATCCGGTAAGTCGGCCTGTTGATAGTCACAAGAGTCTGTATCACCGCTACCAAGTATGACACCCGTTCATACATGGTAGCGATGACAAAGATGCTCACCACCATCATCACAGCACAGCTAACTCGTCCAGACGGTCGGCATCGTGTACTTCACGACGCGCTCGATCGCGTACTCGATCTCGGACGACTTCGACTTCATTCCGACCGAGTCGGACCGCGCGCGGGGCGTCGTGCACGGCGAGATCGAGTACGGCAGCCAGACCGTGAAGATAGACGACCGGCAAATCAAGGTCTACCGCAAGCGCCAGATCCGGCTGTCCAAGAAGCTGCACGCGCACCAGGGAACTAGCTAGGGTTGGGGTTATACACTAGGGTTTAGGGCTTGTGGGGCTTAGGGTCTGTAGGGTTTGTAGGGTCTGTAGGGTTTCAAGCACATCACAGATACGGCACAAGTCGCCCAACCCTTGCTTCTCCTGCCCAGCTAAGCTTCTGAGCTTCTGAGCTTGAACCTCCGGATCCGCTCCGCTGCGCATAAAACAAACAAACTCCCCGACTCACGCGCCATCGAACCCGCGACTGAGCTCGAGATCGCGTGTCTCGCCAAACCCCTTCTCTTCCGCTTCTTCTTTCCCCCCTGCCCCCCTCCCCCTCCCCCCGGCAGCCCAACCTGGCGCGCGCGACGCCGGACCCGATGAAGTTCGAGCTGGACCGGCGGCGGGTCACGCTCGTGCTCGAAATCAACGCCGAGCTGTTCCGCGAGTCGATCCAGGTGCAGCAGCGGTCGCCGGACGGGGATCTCGAGAAGGCGAGGCATGATCCCATGTTTCTGCAGTATGTCTTTTGCTTTCTTGCTCTACGTCGTTTGGTCCTTTTTTTGCTAACTGGGTTACAGCTGCATGAAGCGTCTGCAGTGCAATCTCGCGTACCTCGCCGGCGTGGCCGATCGCGGGAAAGTCACAAACGCGCCGATGTATCCGACGATTCTGCATCCGCCGCCGGACGTGGCGAGTCTGGTGGAGCCGTACCGGAAGCTGCAGGAGCTGTTTAGGGATATGATGGCTGTTGTGGCGATGGCGATGCAGCAGGATAATGCCGGTCTGCGGCAGTCGCAGCAGCAGACGCAGCAGCAGCAGGCGCAGATGAGTCCGTTACAGATGCAGCAGGGGTTACCGCAATTGCAACAGCAGCAGCAGCAATATCAATTACAGCTTCAGCAGCAGCTTTTGCAGCAGCAGCAGCGCCAGAATCAGATTCAGCAGCAGCAGTTGTTGGCGCAAGCACAAGCACAAGCTCAGGCGCAGGCACAAGCGCAACTGCAGAATCAGAAAAGCCCGAATCAAAATCCGCAGAGTCAATTGCAGCAGCAGCAACATTTGCAGCAACTTCAGCTTCAGCAGCAACGGATGCAGCAGCTTCAGCAACAGCAGCAGTTACAGCAGCAGCAGCAGCAACAACAGCAGCAGCAGCAGCAACAACAGCAACAAATGCAGCATCAACAATCCCCGATGCAGAATCCCATGCAGACTCCCATGCAGAACTCGATGCAGAACTCAATGCAGAATCCCATGCAGAACTCTCCAATGCAGCAGTCCCCTTCAAACGGAGCAAACATGTTACAACCGCGACCACCACAGCAACAACAGCAGCAGATCCCACAAGCCACATCAGCGCAGTTCCAGCAGCAACAGCAACAGCAACAACAGCAGCAACGGTATTTCCAACAAATGCAGCAGCAGAAATTGCAGGCATATCAGCAAAATCAGCTGCAGCCCATGTAACCTGGCTTTGCTTTGTTCTGCTTTGTTCGCTACTCTTGCGTGATTTTGTTGGGTTGTTAGTGGTGTGTCGTTTTTTTGGTTAATCCGGTTGTCATCGTCATTTGTCATTTGTTTGGCTTCAAGTTGTTAGGTTTGGTTAGTTCTGTTTTTGTTTGTTGTTTGCTTTCCCTGGTTTCATTGGCGTATTGTTGTTTCGTGGATCTCTCGCGGATTGATGACTCGCATTTCGTATTTTGCTATAGCTTTACGAATTGTATGATATGTCTGGCATTCTTCGTCTATTTTCTCAATTGCTTAACTATGTTGTATCATACTCCTTTTTGCTCATCGCTCATTCGCATCAACGACAAAAATAAACCCATATAAATCCAAATTCAAAGCCCCCGCCCCTAAAATGTACCTAAAATGTAACCCAAAATCATCACTCGGCGTCGTCATTCACCTCGCCAGACGACCGAGTAGACGAATCGACATCCAAAAGCGTCTCGGTCTCAGTCATACCACTCTTCAAACTCTCCTTGCCGCCCCGCATCTCGTGTCTCAACCCTTTCACCATCTCAGTAAGCTCCGACACCTGTCGTCGCAGCTCCTGGAGTTCGTACATTCCCGGATCCATCTCGGCATGCGGCGCGGCAGCACGCACGCGATCCATCCACCCGGATTCCTCCATATGCCGTTCCGCATCCGGGTCTTCCCATTCATGAGCCGTGTCATCGTCTTCCTCGCCGTGAGCACGGTTCCTGAGAATCCGGCCGGCGACGTAGACTTCGTAGACAGCGATGAAGACCAGGATAGGCGAATACACGACCATCATGACGATATCGTTCAACCTGGCGTATTTCGCGCGGGGCATCCAGAACTCAAACGGCACGATGAGACAGGTGATTTCAATCAGGTTGAGCGGCGGGACAAACACGTTTTCGTCTGGTGCGCGCACGAAACGGAGCGTCTTTTGCGCAAAGAGGGCGAGGAACTCGTCGATTGCGTTGTCGTAGACCTTTTCGTATGCGGAGTTGAAGAGCGCGATTAGGATGTTGAGGAGCAGGACAGATACGACGAATGTGAAGACGTAGTTCAGAATCGGACCGAATGGCGCCGCGAAGGTCTCGTATGGCTCGAATTCGGGGGATTGAAGTACGGAACGGATCATATACGACAACGACATGGCACCGACATCGACATATCCATCAGCTGAATCAAGTCCGATAAAAGCCTGCAAGAACCCGATAATAATGATAATCAACAAGACAAAGAACACGACTGATTCTTTCATCAGTTCTTTCAACACGACGAGCATGGCGCCGAAGAATTTCTGCATGTCGAGGTAGAGAAGTAACCGCGACCAAATCAGGGGAGCGCAAAATGCGAGTAATCGGTATGCCAGAATGTCGTTTGATTCTCTTGCCATGCTTCCAAGCGGGCTTGCGAGCGCGATGATTCGAAACACGAATGACACGACAAGCAGGGTGTACAGCGTATCGTTAAACACGGACCAGAAACTGAAATAGTAGAATCCGATGTGATAAAACTTTGTGATTTCATCGGCAATGAAGCCGGCTGTAAATACATACAGCAGGCCCTCGACCGCATCGAATGTGCCGCCCGGGTTTGCCGTGTTGACCGCGCCGGTGTATAGCGCAAGATAGACGATCGAAAAGACGAGCTGCAGCGCGTTTTGGTATAGCGGGGTTTTAATCCGGTCGGGGTCGAAATGCGTCCAGAAATCAGGAACAGCGACGTTTGGATAGCTCACGTAGGCCGTCGTGTCGTACGGGTTCGGAACAATCCAGCCATGCCACATCCACGTAACGCATTTCTGGAAACCGGACGCGCCGATGACTGTGACTGCATGCAAATCGATAGCGAGCTCGAGCGCGCTGCGCGGGTCGGTTGCTTCGCCGTTCTCGAGCGCGACAGAAAAGCGCCGGCACAGCATCTGTTTGAACAGGAAATCGTGGTCTTCTTCGGCCTCGATGATACGCTTCGCGAGCACTTCGCACGCCATGCCCTTGAGCATGTTTAAATCTGCATCGTACAGCTCCTCGCGTTCGAGCTTGTGGAACCAGCTCCGGGCTGTCAGTATGGCGAAGATGATGCAGGCTTTCTTGTCTGCTCCCGCGGCCTCCTGCGCGATGTCGATCACGGCGGGCGTGATCACGGACGTGCTGCCCGGCCGCGAGACGCGGGACTCCTTGATTTCGATGGGGATCGCGGTGTCGAGGATGCTCTTGATGCGCAGCGCGACGCGCTTGACCTCGCCCGGCGCGATGGGCACGAACGCGCGGCTCTCGGCGGTCGGCAGGAGCGCGCTGCGGTCGTCGGGGTCGGCGGCGGAGGTGCCGTGCGGGAGGCGGTTGGCCTGGAGCTCGAAGGCGGACACGGGCATCGTCATTCGGCGGCGCGGTCCGGCGGTGGAGTACATGGTGAGAGGGAGGGGTGTCCGTACTTATAAGCTGAGTTGCGCTGTCGCTGTTTCGTGATCGCCGTGCGGAAGAGAACTGCGGCGCACGAGCGTGAAACGCGTTCCATTTGTCAGGGGCGGCTTCTACGGCGAACCCTGTTTATCTAACTGTAAAATGTTTACGTCACTTTAATTTAACGCGTCGTCTAGTCCTCGATCATACAATCCCTCCACCCACTGCGTCGGCCGACTGCCTTCGCTACATACACCAGGCCGAGCAGCACAGGGACCTCGATGAGCGGTCCAACCGTAGACGCCAGAGCCTGATCGCTGTTTGGACCATAGGTCGCGACTGCGACGGCAATTGCAAGCTCGAAATTGTTGCTGGCGGCCGTAAAGCTCTGCGTTACTGCCAGTTTATATCCAAAGCCAAGTTTACGCGTCACCAAGAGGGTGGTGAAGAAGATGAGCGCAAAGTAAACAATAAGCGGCGCTGCAACCCTGACCACGGACACGATTTGGTGCACAACCTGTCGGCCCTGAGACGCGAAAAGGACCAAAATGGTGAATAGAAGGCCGATAAGTGACCACGGGCCCGCAAATCTCACGAATACGTCGTTGTACCAAGCGGGACCAAACAGCTTGCGTAGTCCGAAACGGGTCACGATTGATGCGCCTACGGGGATCCCGAGGAAGACAGATACCGATTTAGCAACGGTTTCGTACGAGACGTCGGCGTCGGCGCCGCTGATTACTCGCAGGAAAAGAATCGCGAGAGGGGCGAAGAGGACGATTTGTAGAATCGAATTGACAGCGACGAGGATGGCGCAGTATTCGTTGTCCCCGCCAGCGAGACCGGTCCAGATCAGGACCATGGCAATACATCTCGCGAGACCGACAAGAATCAAGCCGTCTCGCAGACCTGGCTTGTCGGGAAGGGACGCCCACGAAAGACCAAGCTGTATTGAGTATTAGCTTGTTAAACGCAAAAGTAAGCATAGGTAAACGTACCATGACCAAAGGTGCAATGATCCAATTCACCACGATGCTGAATCCAATCTGTTTCCAGATTTTCCGTTCGCGGAAAACGTGGTGGAGTGTCTCGTACTTGACTTTACAGAGGATCGGATACATCATGACGAGTAATCCGATTGCTGGACGCGCAAAAGAATATTAGTAAAATGTCTCTTGCCCGTGAACGAGCAATATCTTACCTATTGGAACAGATACTCCTACAAATTTCCCCTTCTGAAGAGCAGGCCCGGTACTTGGGACAAAGTTCCCCAGAATGATGCCGACCGCCATAGCCAGGAGTATCCAAACAGCAAGGAATTTGTCCAAAAATCCTAGGTTCTTGAATGATGACTCTTTCGATGATTGAGGATCGTTTTCTGGATTGCTTAGCGCGTGTAGTTCGATATCTGGCTCTAGAGCTAGCTCGGACGCTGTAGCTGGTTGCTCCTTGCTCGCCAGTTCTAGTGCAGGTTGTGGCGTCAGAGACATTCTGCAAGGACTGCACGAGGAACAGCCCGCAGGGTGACGTAATTGGTGGTCTAATACTGCGATTGATCCTACTGAGAGTCTGGGTTGGTATTATGCCGTATTATGAATAGAAAGTAAATGACGAGAGAAGATATGAGAAAGAGGAGCCAAGAGCTTCTAGTCCTACGCGAGCCATGATCTCATATTTGGAGCAGAACTGAGAGGGACTGAGAGACTAGTTTATATAGTGAGAATCAACAGCGGAAGAAGACAGAAGAGACCGTTGCCAAATTTCCATGCGAAGCAGCGAATAAAATTGCCGGAAGTGAACGAAGCGGAATTCCGAATTGGGTGGTGACATTCATTGTCGAGGAATCGGTGACATCCAAATAACGTTATCGATAAAAGTCGATCGCGATACATGTTATATTCGCACGCGCGTAAAAGAATTCATTTATAAATTCGCATCCCCCATCATTATTGAGGCAATTTTCAGTTCATATATTTTAACATCCTCTTGGATTCTTAAAGGGTATTCAGTATTCTGTATCTCGGATCTCGGTATTATTCTTAGAGACCAGAGAGTATCTCGGTATCTCCACCGCTGGTCACGATTGATTTTGGTCAATTGAGCACTTTCTGATCTCTGTATATTTCGACGCATTCGATGCACAGATCCTCCAAAAAGGAGCCGTACTATTTCTGAACTGAGACCTGTGTTACGAATACCGTTCGCTATAACATATATTTATACTCGACACGCGCAAATCATATGGCCCCAAACAATCCCAGTGTAGACGAACCGGTCGCAGAGTCGAAGCCATGGCATGCCGCATACCCCGCGCCAAAGTCTCCTGCGGAAGGCATCACTCGTGAGACTCTCCTCTCGTGGATGCGTGACGGGAAGGTGGCCGGAAGAGATTTTGTTCTTGTGGATCTTCGGAGGACGGATTTTGAGGTGCGTTCAAGTGTTCCGAGTGTCCTTACCGTTTAGCGGACTATTTGTCTATTTCGACAATAATCGCTGCTACAAGTCTGCAATTTAAATCAGCTTCAATACACTACTCTGAATCCTAACATGATCAGGGAGGAACTATCCGTGGATCCATAAATCTACCTGCTCAATCGCTCTACCCAACTATTCCATCGCTCTATGCCCTTTTCTCAGCCGCCGCAATTCCAACCGTGATCTGGTACTGTGGTATGTCATTCGCTTTCCTTACTCGCAAAATCATGCAACTGTCAATTTCACATGTTCACTATTCAGTCGCCACTACTACCTCTATACTGACAAATTTATTGCAGGCTCCTCACGCGGGCGCGGCAGTCGTGCCACAGGGTGGTTTGCTGATTACATTAAGGAGCAGAACAACACTGAAATGGAAAGTCGAGCACTCGAAGGGGGGATAAAGGGATGGGCTGCTGCGGGTGATGAGTATGTGAGAATGATGGACAACTATGATGCCACAGCGTGGAAGTAGTTCGTGTGTGTATTAATTTCTAGATGATGTCTTGATACGTTTATGCATCCTTTGTACATATTTCTACAGTCCGAGCAACCACCTATAAACATAACCCATAGCCAATTCATGCAATTACTTTCCTTCTACAAATCTTCACCCTCCTCACTCTCGCCGCTATCCGAAATCAAAATCGCATCGTCGACGATATCCGGCTCAGCCACGAGTTTCCTGAAAATGAACGACACGACTTCCATCTGCACGTCGTTTTCCAACGCGTCTTGTAATATCGGATCGTTTACCACCGCCATGCAATTCTCCAAATCGTCGAACCGTCGTACGATTTTGGTCGGATCGATGTGTGCGTACTCAACCAGCGCTTTAAGTCGAGCTTGAGACTGCATTCGTTTCGGGACAGCTGAACGGCCCGCCATTAACTGTGTTGCAGACATCCATCCGACTTCATCCTCGCTGCCGGAGCTGCTGTCCAACGAATCAGGTGGCAATTCGACTTCAACCTCGGGCGCGGTGCCGGTTCCGTCGCATTTGCATTCAAGCAGATCGTGCGTGTTGCAAAGGGTATCAGTCTGGATCGTGAAAATATCACGGAGCTCGGTCATCGTGAATGAATTCTCAGCTGAAGAAGTTTTGCCGTCCATGAAGTTATCGGCAAGCCCAATCTTTGTCAACTGTCGCTGGTAAATCTTCTCGTCAATGCATCCAGTCCTATTCTCGTTTAGCACTCTTCTTTCCAACTATATTGACCATAGTGCTCTACTCACGTCAACAATCTGTATATATGTACAGGACGCTTTTGCCCGTCTCGATGGATCCGCGCCATAGCTTGCAGGTCCACCGACGGATTCCAATCAGTATCATACAACACCAATCGCGAAGCTCCAATCAAGTTAATACCCGCTCTGTAACCCCAGACGTCAGCTCTGAAATATCAAAAATCGCAAAACAATACGCACCCTCCACTTTTGGCACTGAGCAAAAATGCAAAACTCTCAGACTGGCTCTGTCGGTTGAACGCGTCTACAATCTCCTGTCTCTTCTTCGCTGGCGTTGATCCGTCGAGTCGGAGGAATGAAAACTCGTGACTTGACAACATTGATTGCAACATGTCCAACGTCTGAGTGAAACTGGAAACTAGGACAATCTTCTCGTCCGTAGCCTCTCGCAGGTGATCTAGAAAAGACTCTAGGAATATCATTTTGCCGCTTTTGCTGGTTCTCGCTCGGCTTAGATCGATTCCAACCAAGAAGCTATTTTCCGTCTATATTACAAGCATTAGCATTTCTGCTGAACAATATACCTCCGGAGTTTCAGACTTACATCCTGAGCATTCAAAAGCAGCTTCGGTCCATTACACACTTTCTTGAGTGCAGTGATGGCGCGAAGGTGGTTCGACATGTCGTCGCTCTTGATTAACGATTTCATGACTGTGGAGTTCATCAAATCCTTGCAAATCTCCATTTGAGTCTTTGTCGGTTTGCAAAATATCACAAATTCTCCTGGAAATTTGTTTGGTTAGTAGCCATATTGTAGCATAGCAACGAGGGTAAGAACACGAACTCTTTGGAGGTAGATATCTGGATAAGATATCGGCTGTTCTTCTCAGAACGAATTTCTTGGTTAATTTCGACAGCTGATGCAAAGTCAGTGGCAGGATTCAGGTGAAGATTTTCGGGCTATGCATACCTCCTCCGACCTAGCTCGACCAAGCTCAATGTCGACTTTGCGTGCCTCCGGCTGTCTTGACCTGACAATTGGTATCTCAAATTCCTGTAAACGTTAATAAACCCGTTTCGCGTATTCAAGAAACAGCAGCACATACGCGTTTAAACATGTTGTAGTTCTCAAACAGGCCCGGGTTCACGAAATCAACCATACTATAAAACTCGCTCAGGTCGTTCTGGATCGGTGTGCCGGTAAGAAGCACCCTTCTTTGCGTCTTCATTGCACGAAGCGCTTGCGAGGACTTATTTGCCGCACTCTTGATTCTATGTCCCTCGTCGCACACGACCAAGTCAAAAGTGACTTCCTTGAGCTCATTTTGCACTAGTCGCAGTTTTTCGTATCCGATGATCATGACTTGGTATATCCGGCCCTTTGCAAAGTCGCGGATATTTGCCTTTCCGTCCATTGCAAAAATCGCTATCCTCTCACGGCCCAGCCATTTCCTGAACTCGCGCTTCCAGTTTGCGATTAACGTCACAGGACACACAATCAGCACCTTCTTCGCTACAGGTGGTTGGCCGGACTGAGGGCTCTGTTTTAGTAATGTCCATATCAAAGCAATCGTCATCAGCGTCTTTCCCAGTCCCATTTCGTCTGCAAGCAACGCTCCGTTGCCTGGCATATCTTTCATGCCCATTACACACTCGTAAAGAAACGTTACGCCTTCACGCTGGTGAACTCGTAGGTATTGCGACAGATGCGGATCGACCACTACATCGATTATGTTTGCGGACGCGGACTTTATCTTTGGTCGCGGCATCACGAGCGCGTTTGGCTTTGTCGGATCGTGTCGGGGTGCGGTTGCGAATCGTGATTTTTTGACAGAGCTAGATGTCGCGATTAATTGTACTGCGTCATCAGTACCTGCTTCGTTTGAGGTGTACGGCGCTCGGAAGGATGAAGTTACTGGAGTCAGTGAGGTGAATGTTTGCTTTGGAGCGACATATGGAGCGGTATATGGCCGTGTAGTTGGTACGCCGATGTCGTCGTCATCGTCAATATGAATAGCATGAACTTTCATAAATGCACGACCCGAAAGTATTTCTCTCTCATTAATCGGCCCCTCTGCTTCCGCCTCGTAGCTTCCAATGCGCAGCGATTCACCTTCTTCCAAAGTCGTAAACGCACACCGAGTCTTTCCAAGTCTATCACTCGATTAGTCAAATTCCAGCAAGATATAAAAACCTCCACTAACATCTTCCCAGTATGATCCTGAAGCTGGCACATTGTTCCCCGCAAAGTCAACACTCCATCGCCGTCCCACGTCTTGTTCTTCTTTGCCGTCTGTTTCCGCCAGAGAGCAGCAAAATAGAGAGCCTTGTCCGAAACCTGAACATGACCTCGCCCTTTTCCGTTCTCGCGTACCGATGGCACAAAATATGGACTTGACAGCGCAGGCGTAGACGGCGCTTTGTTGAAGGACGGCGGTGCGAACTTCGGTGACGGTTTGATTGCTGATACTGTCAATATCTCGCAGTCATCTTCTTCATCCACATCAGCCTTGTCGCGCTTGATCGAGAAAAGAGGCTGCTTCCGTCGTCCATATCCGGTGTCCTCGTCAACGTCCAGGATTTTTCTACCTTGGTTCGCGCTATCCTGCTTTCTCTTCATCGCAACACGCGCTCGATCCGCCGCCAACAGCTCTCTGGACGATATAGGTTCTACTCCGTGCGAGCGCTTGATCTGGCCCCCAATCGCGGTACTCCGTCCTCCTTGAGCGTATCCCTTGGACCGATCATCCGCTTGAGAGGACTGTGACGATGTTGAACCGGTCGCTGGTTGCGGTGCGCTAACAAACGACGGCGGCTTGAATGGTTTATACATGCCTTCCTTCGATCGGATCGAGCTCGTAGACACTAAGTACTATTATTGTAGATCATCAATCTTGCGTGCTACTGTAAATGCATAGACTGAATTAAATAACGGCTGTGTATATGGTGTAAAGAACCCCGCAGCCGGCCAGGTGTCGAGGCGCGTACGAATTGAGATTTGTTGTCGACTACGAAAATAAACGCGTAGACGCGTCGCAACGCGTTTATTTAAATTTTTATTTCTGTTCTCACTTTTGTTATTTAAAATGAAGTAACTATGCATTCGATCCAAAAGTAACACCAGTCCCAAATTCTATGACATAAAACCCGGCCCCCGGCCTAAGCAAACAAAACATAATCTCAATAACATTATAACAACTTAACAAGCGTTAAAAGAACAACATAATATGTCAAACAAGTGCCAAAATAACGCGCAGCACCGTGCTGCCGACAAGTGTACAGTTACCATCTTAGTTTCGCTCTCGATTACTCTTTAATAGAGACATTCAGGGCCATACCACATCCGGCTGACCCCCCGGCGGTGTTATCCGGAACGCCCACAGCGGCTGCTCTAACCGCACCGCCTCCACAACCTGAGGCACCCACGCCGTGGCCAGCGACGGTAGTACGTACTCGCACTGCTCCGTGCTCGCAACCAACCGCGCCCGCTCCCAATCATTCCATGCCCCCTTCACATCGCCCAGTCGCAGCCGCGCGTGTGCCATCGACACTTGTATGACTGCAGCCGTCCAGGGGTGCCGGGCCGCGAAAATGGACAGGGCGCTCATGCGTGCGAGGGTATCGGACCAGGCGGTCAGGGCCTCAGAATAGTGCTGCCGCTGATGCGCTGCGCGGGCGACAAGAATGAGGCGGCGCATGTGAAGGACCTGGTCGTTTAGGTCGTCAAGTTCGGGGGGTTCGTCAGCAGTGAGCCGGCGCAGGGTGGCCTCGGCCTGGTCAAGACGGGGCACGGAGGGGCAGTCCCAGCCGAGGTCGACCTCGACCGAGCACATTGCGAGGCGGCGAAAGGGTCGGGTGGATAGCTTGAGCATGTGCATCATTTGGTCCTGGTTCTGGCCACCTCCTTTGTTCTGCGGCGTCAATTGCACTGCCTTGCGGATCAGCGCGTCGGCGAGGTCAAACTCACGCAGCTCGCAATGGATCTCGGCCAGCTTGCTGCTCATGAGTTGCCGCGTGTTTACGCGTATCGGATGGGTAGCAAATAGCGACAGGTGCTGCTCAAGCGATGCGCGCGCCTGTAGAAAGTCGCCTATGGAGTGGAAGTACTTAGCTGCCGTGCCCTGTAGCCGGCGGGTGACTTCGATTTCAAATGTCGACGGCGGCATCATAGTCTTCCAAGAGTATATGACGGAGCCGACGTCCCTCTCATACAGATGAATCTTGTTGTCGATCCACGAGACGTGGAGCCGTCCTCGAACAGCGTTGTCGCAGTGTGTTTCTGGCAGCCGCGGCGGCTTGTAACCAGTTTGTCCGCTCTGTCCTGGAATATCTGGACTACTATGTGCCGGACTATGTTCTAGACTCTGTCTCCCACTGTCTTGAGCCGGACTGCACGGCGGCGTGCTGTCAAGAAAGCCGCGTATGTGTGCGTTAGATTCCACGAAGCGGCTCTCTAAGCGCAGCATGATACTTTCAAACAGTGTGACCGACGCCTGGTAATAATACGACATTGACCGGTGTAGCAAGCCTCGGGCGCGCTCCACGGCCACCCGGCGGACGGTATAAAGGTCTCGCTCGGCAAAGAAGAAAAGGGCGTCCATGACCTGTGTCCGCTGATCCGCAGCGATCTTGGTTTTGTCGGTCGCCTTGTCCAGCATCGACCAGATTGCCTGTTTCTTGTCGCGTGTCCAATTGATCCTACCCTCGTACGGCGACGGGCAGGCGTAGCAAAGGAGCCGCAGGGCGGTCGAAGACCACATGTCTCGCGTGCTGGGCAATGCAGCGTTGGTGATGTCCACTATCGTCTCCTCGAGAACAGACCACACCACCGTCCCGTCATCCAGCGTGCTCTCGGCGACGATGTCCGGGTTCTCGCTGGTAAAGCGCGCCAGAAGGGTATCGTCCTGGAGTAAGTCGACCAAATCGGGGGAGAAGCCAAACTCGGTCGCGGTAATGTTGCGGAGCTCTGCGTCGGGAGCCCATCTTTGCTGAGGCTGTCGCAGAGCGCGCAGCAGATCAACGGGGATGCGGGAACCTCCGAGTGCTACCAGCAGCAGCAACAGCTGGTTCGTGCGCGGAAACAAGTCCGGATAGTCGCTGTAGAGATTGCACTGGGCCAGTCTGGCAGCCGGGTCTGTGTTTCTCGTTAGCTCTGTTCTAGCTGTTTTATATCTACGCAGCTCATATGTTCATATCCTCTGCGACAGAAGAGACAGAGAGAGGTGCGTATGTGGCGGACCTGGCACTGACCGTTGAACTGGCTTAGTATCAAGTTCCGGACTAGCTCATCATTCTCTGGGCTGTTGGATCGTAGTGACCGAAGGTGTTGCAGAGCTCTGTCGTCGTCGATGTTAAGATATCGTTCATATCTGGGCTCCAATGTCAGTATTGTGGCGGTATCTCACACAATAAACAGAATAAATAGCACTCACGTAGACGACGGCACGTCTAGAGGAAGCCACAGCATGGAGCCGATGCCGCCCAGCTTCCGGGCCATCTTGATATACTTTTTGCCGCCATATCGGAGCTCAGCCAGCTTGTGATTCTGCACCAGACTGGTGATGTCGGGCGTCACCCAGGTATCGCTGTGGTCCGGGGCCAGATCTGACCGTACGTCGACCACGATGCAGAGCAGTCGACGGCACAGTTCTGCCGGCACGAGACCACCGTCTGGTGAGTTCGCGGTGCCGTTGGTAAGGGCCGTGGCTGGAGCAGCGGCTGCGGCCCAGAATGCTTGGGGATCGTTCGTATATCGGGAGCATATCTCGGCCATGCGCCCGGGGTCGTTGGGCCGGGCTGAGAATATCTTGGTTGTGCGCTGGTTGTTGGGCACGACCTGGTATGGGATGCTGCGCGTGAGAGGTTTGGACTGGGCCAGGATCGTGCGAATTGCCGCCAAGAGAGCGCTCAGTTCCGAGGCAAGACTGGCCGCTCTGTCCGCATCGAACGACACAGCCAGTTCGGCAATTGTGGAGCAGAGACATCCGGTGGACATCGCCGCCAGGGAGGGAGGGATCTTGATGTTGGTGAGGGCCTGGTTGGTGAAATGTCTTCTCTTTCGTTAATGATTTCTCGAGAACGACCGATGTGGTCTGGCCTCCATAAGGTTTATAGGTTTATAGAGTTCATAGGGTTTGCAGGGTTTATAGGCAACACGAGACCCGTTGCCCCTGAATGCTTGCAGCTCTGATTTCAGGTGCCGGCAAAACACTTATCACCGGGCTTCGTTTTATATTCATCCTCACTCATCACAATTTTCATTGATAATTTACAATGCTGAGATTTTAGTTCTTCTTAACCTTTCTCACTTCTGTTTTGGACATATCATATTCTCAAATGACGTCGCGGGTACGATTTGGCACTTCGCCGTGCTTGCCGCGCAGGTTATGGCGCACTGCGCTCGAGACTTCCTCCGTGAATCTTCGACCATTGCTTCTATCAGTACCAATGTGGAAATCTACGTTGCCTACTCATGAAATTCTGCAGCGAGGAGCTTCTTATAGTCACAGTTTGGGAGTCTCTTGCCGTCGAAATCATTCCACCACTACGAGCGTTTCTCCTGATGTGATTGCTGCATTTCAAGATTGCTTTGCTCCATT
>JAJLTV010000052.1:0-97499 GCA_030568405.1 Myxozyma monticola | reverse complement strand
ACTCTGCATCAGATTGGATAAAACCTGCAGGTTTTATCCAATCTGATGCAGAGTCAGTTATCACAAACACAAAGGTAACAGAGTACAGAAGCTAACAAACCTCAGGCTCACTGGCGAACGCCGGTACGACGGCGAAATTCGCGCGTATACGCAGGGAATTATGAACCAATATCTCGAGGCGCATAATGGTGAGAGGTTCTACTGACGAAGTGTCTACATGGAATACACTAACGTGTGGAGGTATGCCGCCTCCGACACCCACACTTGGCGATCTTTATACCGAGATACGGCGTAATCGGGACGAGGACCGGCGCAATCCGGAAGAGGACCAGCGCAATCGGGACATCGGCCGGCGCCATTGGGACGATGACCTGCACGGACTGGTGCGTCGGATGGACGACGGATTCGCCAGATTGGACCGCCGTCTGGACGTGTCGCGCGGCGAGGATCTGATCGTATCTAGCATTGCTGGCTGCTTCAGCAATGCCAAATTTGATCGGATCCTCGCCGCACGGCAGGAACACTATGTGATGCGCGATTCTATAATTGTGCGTTTAGTTATCTTCTGGATCAAGAGTACTGTACTAAGTATTGCTAGGCGGTCTGTCATCAGGAAGCTGCAAAGGGTCACGATCTCGCACTAGAGATCCCGTTCATCAACGGCGACATTCCGAGCAAGGCGCCGCATGTACGTAAAAAACCAACTCACATTTTGCTTCTCTTACTGACAGTGACAGAACCTGCCAAAAGCATCCTGGCTCCAAGTCCACGCGCTTAAAATACAGCCTCTTTAGCTGCTGTGCCCGAAGTTGTTGATTGTTTCGGCCTGAAGCCCGTGCCCAAGTACGCATGCAGCGCGCGGACTATGCGGATATCGACAATTCGACCGATGCTGAGCGCACTGCATACATTAAGGCTGTATTTTGGGCGCGCGGAGCCAGTTGTTCCTCATATCTTCTCCCGCATTGGGAGTGTCAAGACCGTACTCGTTAACTTCAGGATCCTCAGCATCGAAGTTGCTATGAGGATCCTGTGGTTAACAACAACGGTCTTGACACTCCAATACGAGAGAATATGGAGGCGAGGCTTCGCCACTTGCTGAGTAGTGCAAGGCGCAAACTGCAGTGTATCAAGCAGTTAGCTCTAAGTTGACAAGCAACTGCAGCATATCGTGATTTAAAAAGGCGTGTGAGTTAATAGCTCTACCAGCTGTGGGATTATCATTATGTACTAGTATAATTATCATACATAATTTCTTTGCCTCCCATCACTCTGTCGTATTCGCGTATCTTAATACACGTACGGCACGATCTTCCATCGCACAAGTTTCTTGTACTCTTTCCACTCCTCGCCGTACTTGTCGCTGCACTTTGCCTCGTCACGCGATTCGCGATGGATCAACAGGATCGCAAAGTAAAACGAGTAGAAATACGTGACGGGAGTATAGAACCCGGTCGGAAGACACCATGAGACCGACATAAGCCAGTCACCAAAGTAGTTGATATGGCGCGCGATGCCCCACCATCCGTCTGCAAGCAGTTTGCTGCCGGTTTTGGTCTGGATGTATTTCAGGTCTGCGGGAGGTCTGTTAGTATCCAGTCATTGAAAAACGGTAGAAAACAAGAAAACGTACGTGCGGTGGACGGCTCGTTCTGACGGAACGCGTTCTTCTGCGAGTTTGACGACCGGAAGATGTAATATCCGAGCGACTTCAACGCGACCACGCCAGCGACGCCGTACAATCCCAGCGTGACTGGCGTCTTGGCCAAGAATCGCGTCTGCAGGGTGTACGTGAAGGGCACGAGGGCAAGGTCGCCGAACGCGAGCATGAATCCGAACCCGTCGGTCGTGATGTCGATCATAGTCAGGTTCTTGGCTTCACCGACCGCAGAGTCAATGACGTAGATGAATTGGAAGATGTTGAGAAGGATCATTGAGTCGGAGATGTATCCGAACGCGCGGTACTGGGCGTGCGCTTCGGCCGCGTTGATGATGGTCCACAGGAACAAACCGGGACGGAGCTCGCAAAAGAACTTGAGATCAAGCATTCCGAGACGCGGGTTGAGCTCACGACCGATGAACCAGTCGAAGATCGGCTTGCCTGTGTTGCCTCCGTACGCGAGAATCGTCTTGCCGGGGCGGAGAAACGATTTGAAGTAGACAAAGAAGGCAAGGATGACGGAGAACGCGATGGAGGCCGTGATCAGACCTAGCAAGTGGTCCGCGACAAACACAAGTTCCGGAAGCGCACCTTTCGTGATGAAGCCGCGAGCAAATAGGACCGCGAGGACGACGAGGAAGCAGTTCAGGCCTACGCACGAGTTAGTTTCCACCACAAAGTTTCGCGCAGACAATTGGAAAGAAATCACACACCGTTCATCTTGTACATCAGCGTCGTTCCATCACGCAGCGTAGTCCCCTCCATCACACGACCCGGCACGATGTAAAACAACCCCACGAGTCCAAAAAACCAAACCAAATACGCGCCCGCGGCCTCGATATCGACGATCTTGGCGTCCGGTCCGCAGCCGTCGACGGCGTAGTACAGCACGTAGATCAGAACCGGCAGACCGACTGAGATCCCCAGCGCGCCTGGGACTCCGGAAAATTCGACATGCTTGGTCTTCGGGTTCAATTCGGTGGGGACTGCTGCTGGCGCTGGAGTTTCTTCCGCTGCGGCGGTCTCGGCGAGCAGGGGCTCTGTTGGCTGGGAATCCTCTGCCATGGCAATTGTCCTGGAGGAACGTTAGTAGCTGGAAGGTAGAACTGTATGAACGAGAGAGCACGCACTGTAAATGTTGTGTGATATATTAAATATACAGCAAAGGAAGGAAGGAAGGAAGGAAGGCGCGTGCGCCTCGAGATATTAGGAGTCAAGAATGGGAGTTATCTCGTACTCGTGTTGGAGAGCTTTGGGTCAGGGTTCTCGGATCGGTTTATCGTATTCGGGCTGTGTCTGATGCGAACCCGAGCTCATCTCGCATGGGTTTTGTTTACAGAATCTGCCAAAACATCATTGACAATTATATATATTCCCGAACTAGTTCAAAAGTACACAATGCAAACTTTTCATAACTGATAACCAGTCACTACTCACTAGTCACCAGAAGCAGAAGCAAAGAACTGCGACAGTGCTAAGCGACAGTGTAACAACAATTGACAACCCCCATGCAGGCCAAACCCGTAAGATCGTACACCACCGGTTCGTTCAAACGATGCTCCGTAAACTAATAAAATAACATAAAAACAGTCAAAACAAAACAACACCCGGCGCGTAATACTGATACGTATGTATATAACACCAAAAACAAATACCAACAATTTAACAAGACTTGACATGAACAAGAACAAGAACAAAAAAAAAAGGAGAATTAGTTCAAAATCGGCAGAAAGTTGCCGACAATCATCATCGGGATATCAAACACGTCCCGCTTGATAGTCCACGTACACGCCGTCGGGATCTTCCGACCAGACGGACTGAGCAGCGTACATTCCATCATTGTCGCGCCGCGGGAGTCGCCGAACGCGAGCTTACTGAATCCCTCAAAGTATTCCAGCACGGAATGGTCGTCCATGAGCTCGACGACGAACGTGCGCTTGCCAAGAAGCTGGTCCTTGGTCCAGCCCGTGAGGATGCAGAATTCCTTGCCCACGGCGGCGACTTGGCCTGTACGGCGCCAGACGATGGTCGGCGTGCCCGAGTAGGAGATGAATTTTTCGTATTCGAGCAGCGTGCGCTGGAAGCACTTCTCCATGAAGATAAGGTCTTCTTCTTTCAGAGTTTTTGTACAGGCAATAAACGAGGGCCGGAACGAGGCCATCGAGCGAGCGACGCGCATCAGGTGTGGTCGGTCGAAACGCGACTTGAGGTACGCGATCAGACCATGGTAGCCGGGGGTGTAAGAGAACGGCTGCGTGACGGACGCGTATACGGTCTCCGGATCGCGTCTGCGGCGCGGCACAAGATGGCTCGGTAGGGCGGGTGAGACCTGGGGCTGGGACTGAGTGAGGGTTTGCGCGAGCGCTTGTGGGACAGCTGGCACGGCGGTTAGTTGTGGTGGTGGAGGGGGAGGCGGGAACATGTTGACGGGCGCGAGGGCTTCGTGGCCAAGCGACAGGCGGTGTTGTTGTTGCTGTTGTTGTTGCTGCTGCTGCTGTTGCGCGTAATCGATTGTGTTGTTCGTCGGTGTCGGTGGACTATTGCTGTTCTCGCTGCCCGAGAGCAGGGTCGCGAGGCCGCGCGAGGCCCAGCTGTTGTCGCGGACCGTCATCTCAGCAAATCCGTAGTCGTAGTTGTTTGCATTACTGTTACTGCTGCCCAACAAGCTGTCTGCCGTATTGGTGAGCGTGTCCTGCGGATTAAGCCCACTGGTGTCGAGCATGTTTGACAGATAGGAAAATTCCATGTTGACGGTCTTGGAGCCAAAGTCATAAGTGCTGAGGTCGAGATTCGAAAAGATGTTCTCCGTCGAGTCCGGCGCCTCGTCAAACGCAGCCGGCCGCAGTAGTCGCGGGGCAGAGACGGGACTCGCGAGCCCGTCGTTGTCGTCGTCGTTGCTGATGTTGTCGTCGTCGTTGGCGTCGTCGCGGGTCTGGCCCGGCAGGCGCCCTTTAGATGCTGCTGCTGCTGCTGCCGCTGTGGCGGGCTCGCTCGCGTCGTGCAGGTATTTTGCTTTCTTCCGCACGCCGTCCTGGCAGGTCGCAGACAGGCCACGCTTGACGCAGCGCTGGCACGGGCGCGCGTCGTCGCAGGTCAGGTGCGCTTTCTGGCAGTGGAAGCACGCGCGCGAGGCTTTTTTCCGTTTCGGGCGGCCGGTCCGGAGCTGGAGAGTGAGGTTAGTACACGATCGTGATCTAGAAAAAAGAGGTGCAGCAAGACGCAGAGAAAGGACATAAAAGAAAGCGAAAGGACATAAAAGACAGAGAAAAGCCCCAGAGAAGAAAGAAAAGCAAGAAAAGAGAGAAGCGAGACGAGAAAAGACAAGGACGGCCACTTACACTGATCCCGCTGCTGCGCGCCATGGCGGCGGTCATGTTGAGCGTGATGCCGGACGCGGTGGTGACTGTGCCGGGCGCGGCAGGCGGCATGGTGGGGTCGCGTGCCGGTGGGCCGGTGGAGCGGAGGAGGAGGGAAGCAGGTCGCGAGAGCGGCTGGGAAGTGACA
Source organism: Myxozyma monticola (assembly GCA_030568405.1). Lineage (NCBI taxonomy): Eukaryota > Fungi > Ascomycota > Lipomycetes > Lipomycetales > Lipomycetaceae > Myxozyma > Myxozyma monticola. The sequence continues at coordinate 92,335 of JAJLTV010000052.1, read as the reverse complement.
GTATGGGCGTGTGAAGACACGAAGCGCGGCGTGCTGGCGGAGTAGTAGACGGTAGTGGTGTAGCAGGGTCTCTGGGTGGGCTGGTCCGGTGTTTTCAGTCAGGTCAAGCAGGTCAAGAAGTCAAGACGTCGAGCTCGCTGGCGGTGAGCGCGATGAGCCCGCGATCGCGCGGCGCGGCGGCGCATTTTAGGTTTGCACGTCAGGTGACCGGTGGCGGTTTAGCACGAGCTGTTAATAAAGTGTTAACTGGCCACCGCACCCGGGCGCAGCCGGCGGCTCCGGCCCGTTCCGGCAGGCCCAGGCGCCGCAGCTAGTACAGGACTTATGGCACATTTGTCACTGGTTTGCGCGGTTGTGCCGCGCGGGTTTATCCTCGAGACAGCACAAGACACCGACGGCTGTTTGGTTCTTCCAGCTGGCGGCCTGCTCTGCAATCTCTATGTACATGACTATCTTATATATACAACAGGGCATTAGTTAAACATGAACCAGGTAATAGTAGCTAGTTTGATCGCTTGAGAATCGCTTGATGCTCGGCCACGACGCCTGCCAAACAATTCCTGAACGACTCCTTCTCTTCCTCGGTCGCGATTCCGCACGCTGCCCACCGAATCTTGCACTCCCGGTCGAGGATGTACACATATCCGCAGTACTTATTAACGAAACCGATGGATCTGTTGAGTTTGTGCGGCAGCATCGTTGTATAGAAAAATAACGGGTGGCGGGATGCAGGAAGCGCTTTGCGCGTGCGGTACGCAAACACTCTTGATATCCATCGCTTGGCGAAGCTGTCTGGGATCGTGATATCCACAATCTGGAAATCACTGTCGGCCGTGGCGGCGACACCGGCAGCCTCGGTCGGGGAGGCGAAGTACGTGTTGACCTGCTTCTCTCCGGATAGAGATGAATACACTTTGACGACAGAAACATGTCCCTTGAGCGCAGACGTGGTATCTGTTGGTGACGATGATTTGAGAGTTGTTCCCAAAAAATTGGGCATGTAAAGAGACCTGTCTGGCCGGAAAAAGAGCCGAGGCGCGATCCATTCCTTGCCCATCGTCTTGCTGTATTCTCGCATTTCATGGAAATACGATTTAGAGAACAGCTCCATTCTAACAAGAAGTCATGTTAGCCAATACTCTCATCAAATCTCTGTTAAAAAACATAATACATACAGCCCCTTCCGCCGTTCAATATGCTTGTCATAGTCCACGAAATCCGCCCGTTTCTGCGCAAACGTGCGCGTGTCCTTGCCCGTATTGTCAGACGGGTTCGGCGGCGAATTCATTCCAATCGGTCGAATAAGATAATTCCCCGGTCCTTTTTGCTCCTCCTTTCTCTTAGCCTCGGACGCGTTCTTCTTGGCTTCCGTGGCAAACATGGAAAACACTCCTTCCTGTTTCTTGATCGGACGCGGGAGCTGCGTCGGAGTCGGCGCTGGTCCTCCTGCGGTCGACGGAGGAGCTTCTGATGAACTGGGTCTCGACTGAGCTGCCTCAGGACCCATCGACAGCAGCGACGTAGCAAAATTCCGGCATTGTGTATTTCGTGAATACACGCGTGAAGTGCAGCTCGTTGACGAAACCGGACCTATTCGCACTGTTCGACTTCGCGTTCGCGCGGTCGCAGCACACGCGTGCACTGCTTTACCCAAATTCGCCATTTCTCTGTGGGACAGCAATTATTTGGTACTCAATCACTCTCACTCTTTGAGCGCTTCGTATAAGTTACTGCTAATTCAGTTCAATTCAACTCAATTCGCGATTCTCTCGAGGTATAAACCTTAAGAATTCCAAATTTTTAATTCTGGAAACCAACTCTCTAAACTTTAATAATTTCCCTTCCCCGTCTCCAAGAAGTCTTGATTACTTTTACGGTCTTTCAGATCCGTCGACAGTCTACACTCTGCAGACAACGATCTGTCGATCGCGATATTCCGAAGTTTTATGGAGTTGTAAAGTCATGTCCATTGAAATCACGGGAATGATGCACATGTGCTTCCCATGAGGGAAGACCTAATGGCATTAGGTCCGGTAACCCAGAATTCGTCAATGACAGGCAAACACTCGCACTGTCACAAGATTCAGACTGCTGCACAGTACGTCAGTACGTCAGTACTGTGAATACTGTCTGTACTAAGTACCCAAGAAGATGCATAAAGCTAGACCCTCAACTTCATACGAAGCTGGAGCTGATCTATACAGTAAGAAACTTCACTGCCGCGTATGGACACTTTGTACTTCTGATTTCATACGTTACCTCCAAATCCGATCTTGTGGAGGTCAATAGACTATAGACTATAGACCGTGCTGCGGCAGTGCTGGAGCTTTCACGGGTAAGCTGTATTCAATTGCGCGGTCTCAAGTTGATAACTCAGAACTAAGAAGACAGAAGCCAGCACCAGCAACGCTTTAAGGATCAAAAGTCCTTGTCCCGTCCCGGGATTTAACCGAAAACGGCACAGTTGTCCGCAAAATTGCCAAATCGGGCAGGCGTGCGGCGCATTGCCTTATCGGGGCGCTCGGTCCGGGAAGTTGATCCTTATCGATTTGACCGAGTCAACCGATTTCAGTCGTGATTATGACGACTTTGATATGGTTGTAGACTGTGTAGATAAAGCTGAAGCCTGAATGTGATCGGTTATTCAAGTAGTAAAGAGTAGCGTAAGAGTTATAGCGTAGAAAGACTCCGTGCGCGGGTGCACTGACTGCGCGGGGACCTGGCGATGGCGATGGCGGGGCGGATTAGAGCACAGATCCTCGACTCGACCAGGACGCGTTTGCCTTTCTCGAATAGCATTTGGGAGAGTCAGGAAGTCCTGCCAGCGCCACATGCCTTATAACTACCCAGAAAGTCCTACAGAACTGTCTTCTTTGAGTAGACAGGTAAACAGCATCTGAGGGACTGAGAAAGTGCATGCGACGAGAGAGGTAAAGTGGAGCTCGAGGTATTTCCACCTGAGATATCCCCTTCGAAGCACCGCGCTCTCCTCTTCCAACTTGACACTCGACCGTCGCCTACTTCACAACCGCACATCGACCGCAATGTTTGCATTAATACTCTTCATACTGACGCTCGTCACGCTCAGCGTCCTCTACATCCGCGGCGCACTACGCTCGTCATCGCCGCCACTACAATCATCACCACCACCAGCAGCCGTTCGCTCGGACTCCGGCAAAGGTGCGTACGTAAAGGACGAGAAGAACGACATCGCACCGCGCCCGACTCCACTTCCCGATCTCACCCCCGCGCGTCTCGAGACTTACGACGATCGACCATGGCGGCCGTTCCGGTGGCCTTATCATCAGACCATGTCGATTTTCAAGCTCGATATCAATCATTGGTTGGACATGGATAAGTGGTATTTGTACGTATTCAAGTTGCTTGGGTGTATTCACACGAAAGACGGCTAACAACGGGTTAGACGGTATATTACCGAGCGCAGTGATATTATCAGGCGGACGGGGAAAGAGTATTGTGATGTTGAACCGGATGGCGTAGATGCCGCGGAAGAGCTCCTGGACATCGTCGTCGACCATCTCATCGAGCGTTATCCGTCGCTATTCAAACGCACGCCTAACGGAATTCACAACCTCGTATCAGGCGAGAACATGGATTTTCGACGGCCACTCCGTGAACCGGCATTACACTACGTCGCCCGCTTGGCCAAGGAGGATTTCTACCTCGTCAAGAAGCGGCCGGACGGGAAGCATTATCTTGTCGCGGCTGTTGTGCCAGCCCCAGGCGGGTTTTTCGGAGTTCAGGACAAGATTGGGAAACATATCGACTATATCCACACTGCCGTGCCGTACTATGAGGAGAAGCTGAAAACCAGTATGGAGCGTTGGTTTGGTCGGATGAAGGTTTCCGAGCCTGTCGAGCGTGCGTCCTGGTTTATTTGCTGGGACCACGAACTGCTTTGCAACGGAATCTACTCTCTCGAGCCCGGCCAGACTGTTCCCGAAGACACCAGCTATCTCAAGTACAACGTACGAGTGTGCCGTCAGACGCTTCGACGATTACCAAAGACGGGAGCCATCATTTTCAGCAACCATCCGATTTTCTACTCGATCGAGGAAATGAAGGACGAGCCATTTGTCCCCTCGATGCTCAAAAAAGTCGTCCTCGAGGGACCTGACAAGATCCTCAAATACAAAGGATTCGAAAAATTCGACGCGCATCTCGTGCCATATCTCGATCGTCTGATCCAACGCCAGATCGACCTCGGAATAATCGAAAAGGACGCGCCGCTGAAGACTAGGAAGGCGTACCCGTTTGCTGATTGGTATGATGAGTCGCGCAAACACACGGCTGAAGGATACACGAACCCGTTTTGGGCAAAGTATAATTCCACGGCGCCGACACCTGTCGCGGTTACAGCTGAGAGTATAGTTGAGTGACTGGTTGTGGAGAGTCGTACATAAACAGTGATACACCTTTTAATGCGTTTCTGAATGATCGGTTGATGGAGATATACATACAGACTACAGTCATACAAACAGTAAAGGATATATGGAATATAGAAGGCAATATGCATAGTTACTATTTTGGAATATAATACATTTGATCAGAATCGCGAGTGATGAACAGTATAACTCGGACATCATTGCTCATTGATGACATGGAGCACTCTTTCTATGATCCCTCATTCTGTTCAAATCTCCATTATGCCAAATTGCCAATTACGACAAATGACAATCGAATTAACAGAGTACAGAGTACAGACAGTAGTTGTAAGTTGGCAAACTAAATAAAACATGTTTAAATGCAGTGTTGAGTTTTGATTCGGATATAAAATTGGTGAACAGCTGCGAATTAAGGCCGGCATCGATTGGTAAGTCGCGCGGCTCACGCAACGTGCCGCGAATTCGAGAATTCAAATCGAAATTGTTCCCCAAACTGCTTGCTCTCATATCCAGCCCGAGACCACGACACAGAGCTCTAATCATGGCAGATCTAATGCGGTTACAACAAACAGACAGCGGTCATGACCGGCCGATACCAAAAATTCTGATGATGGGGCTACGGCGGTATGTCAGGTAGTGGTTCGACCGTCGGCGGACATGGCTAACGATTCTTGTTATAGATGCGGAAAATCGTCGATTTGCCAGGTTATGTTTCATAAAATGCAGCCTTTGGATACATTATATATCGAAAGTACGACAGAGCCAATTACTACAGTTTTCAGGTACGTGAGATGAGTGTGCTTGCAGGGAGAACGCTGGACTGGGGCTAACTCGGCAGTTCGTTTATCGATTTTGCGGTCGTGGAGCTGCCAGGGCAGACGAGCGTCGATGACGGAGTGGACGAAGAGTTAGAACGATTATTTGCCGAATGCGGGGCTTTAATATACGTTATCGACAGCCAAGTGAGTGTAGGGCGGAGAACGTGGAGTGATGCCGGAAAGCGTCGATGGCTAACATGAGTATAGGACGAATATATAAAATCGCTATCGAACTTGCACTCGCTGGTGATTCACGCAGTGCACGCAAACCCGATGATCAACATAGAGGTATTTATTCACAAGGTCGACGGTCTGAGCGAGGACTTCCGGTTAGACGCGCAACGAGACATCACGCAGCGCGTGACGGACGAGCTGCTCGACGACGGCCTGCTGAACGTGGCGCTGTCGTTCCACCTTTCGTCCATCTTTGACCACTCAGTCTATCAAGCGTTTTCGCGGGTCGTGCAGAAACTGCTGCCGCATCTGGGTACGATGGAGAATTTGCTGAACGTGGTGTGCCAGCACTCGGGAATCGAGAAGGCGTTCCTGTTCGACATGCGATCCAAGATCTTTGTCGCGACGGACTCGAGTCCGATGGACATGTCGACGTACGAGATGTGCACTGACTTTATCGACATCACGGTCGCGATGGACTCGCTCTACAAAAGCGGGCGCGAGCAGCGACGCGGGCCGCGGCCGGTGGGTAGCACGGCACGATTGAACAGCGGCGTCGTGCTGTATCTGCAGCAGATGGTGCGCGGACTGGCGCTGGTTTGCTTGATGCGCAAGGAGAGCATGCCGAAGCTGGCGCTGGTGGAGTACAATATCGAGTTTTTCCGGGACGCGCTGGAGCAGCTGTGGCTAGTGGAGTGATCTACTCTCTAAATGACTGCGACTTGTTTCCTCAGTTGTTTTAATATTTTGCATTGTTTTACTGCTTGATACTTATTACTTTTGCATTGTGCATGGGCGTAGCTGTTTTGTTCTGTTTGTTTTGTTTGTCTTGTCGAGTAATGAGGATGCATTGCTGCATGGCAGAACTGGCTCGCATGGTAAATACTTATGTATGATAATCATATAATAATACATGGTTTTAATCATACAGCTGGTAGATCTACTTACTCATATACCTTTAATCACTATACGCCGCAGTTTGCGCCTTGCGCTACTCAGCAGAATGCAGAGCTAGTCTTCATCCCCCCCCGCGGCAGGAGCCACCGCATCCTCAACTCGCCTGTAAGGAATGGAATTTCAATTCACCTCACGTATAAATATTCCACTCTGACACTCTCCAAGCTAGTAACAGCAGCAGCGCAATATGGTTCTCCACTATCCCGGCGATAATCTACCGCTAAATCTGGTGGCCCCAGATCCGCCCGTCGGTGGTCCTTCGGATGCCGTCTACTTTAACAGATCTGATGCAGAGTAAGTGATAAATGCTAGAAGAACAGAGTAGATGAGCTGACACGAATTATACAGCTGGCCCGCCCCTTGACTTCGACCCCGGCACATACGGCACAGTACGAGAATATGCGCAGGGCATCGTAGACTTGAATCTCGAGACACATGGCGGTGAGAAGTTCTACGTCAGAGGCGGTAACCCTTGAGGTATTCCGTAGACACTTGGTCAGTAGACCTTCTCACCGTTATGCTTTGCGAGGTAGGCGTAGTCCATAATAGCCTGCGTATACTCTGGTATTTCGCCGTATGTATATGTATATGCGTCGAGGCAAATCGGTGGGCCAGCTGCATACACTGTGTCAGCTCATACTCTCTGTCCTTTTCGAATTTCTATCCCTAACTCTGGATCAGATTCCGGGCAGCTTCACGGTACGCGGCCGACAACGGAACGCCATCGGGGCGATCTGGAGCAACCAGGCCGAGCGGTAGATTAACGGGATGGTCGGGAACCATAATGGGAACTAGGGAAGAAGTTTTGATGTGACGGGAATTCAGATCGAGTGCTAGACACAAAAACAAACAAGACTGGCAAAAACACGAAAACAAGGAGGCCGTCGCAGGTCACAGCCGCCGTGATCGAATCACACGCCTGTGCCGGAAGCGGCCGCTGACCGTGACCCGCTCACAGCTCACGCCGTGACCCGCGTGACCCGCGACGGCGCATCGCGCGCTCAGGCGGCGGCGGCGGTCCCCGCCACTCTCGCTCGCCCCATCGCCTTCGCATCGTCGTCGTCGTCGCCAGATCCGCACCAGATCCCTGCTGTACCCACCCCCTCCCCCTGCCGTCCCCCCCTCCAGCCAGCCATCGCCGCCGTGCTTCCGGGATGACTTCGCTTGCGCTGCCACGCGTCCCGGTCGCGCCCGCCAGCGCGCCCCAGAAGTGCCCGCCAAACTGGAAGGAGTACTTCCGCAACGGCTACCCGGCAGACATCATCACCATTGAGGACGACACTCCGCCCCCGGCCGCCGGCTCCGGCTCGGGCTCGTCCTCGTCCACCTCGTCGGCCTCCACGGATGCCTCGTCCGCCTCTGCACTGTCGTCTGGTCCGCTTCTAAGAGCGCCAGCGATGCCACGATACACCCACGCGGCCCCGAATGTCTTCGATGTCTCGACCACGACCGCGACCGCGGCGCCTCGCCGCCGGAAGTACGACCTGCAAGGCACCACCGACTCGGCCAAGCGGCGCCGGTCCGATGCGCCCGTTCGTGTCACGAAGGCGGCAGAGGTGCACGTCAAGACGGTAGAGGACCCGTCGATGCTCGAGCCGGCCAAGTTCGACGACGACGACGGCCACTATGTGATTGTGCCCGAATCCGAGCTCACGGCGCGATATCGGATCACGAGTCTGCTTGGACAAGGAACTTTTGGCAAGGTCGTCGCTGCCTACGACCGGCACCGCAACATGCACTGCGCGATCAAGATCATCCGCGCCGTGCAGAAATACCGCGACGCGAGCAAGATCGAGCTTAGAGTGCTGCGCACGCTCTACCTGCACGACCGCGACAACGCGAACCGCTGCATTCACCTGCGCGATTGTTTCGACTTTCGCAACCACATCTGCATCGTCACCGACCTGCTCAGCATCTCCGTCTTTGACTTCCTCAAGGCTAACGACTTTGCGCCTTTCCCGTCTTCACATATCCAGCGTTTTGCGCGGCAACTGCTCACCAGTGTGGCTTGTATGTCTCAACTTTCCCCATGCCGGTCAGGTTTAATTGAGCAAGACTAACAAAGAATACAGTTCTGCACTCTCTCAACCTCATTCACACTGATCTCAAGCCCGAGAACATCCTGCTCGTCGACAACGGCTTCCAGTCACATCCCTACAGCGGCCGCGAGAACGCGCAGCGCCGCGTGCTGACCAACACCACGATACACCTCATAGACTTTGGCAGCGCGACTTTCCAGGACGAATACCACAGCTCTGTCGTCTCCACGCGCCACTACCGCGCGCCCGAGATTATTCTGGGAGCCAAGTGGTCGTTCCCGTGCGACATGTGGTCTATCGGATGCATCCTCGTCGAGTTTTTCACCGGCGAAGCACTTTTCCAGACCCACGACAACACGGAACATCTAGCCATGATGGAAGTCGTCGTCGGTCGTCCGTTCGGCCGCACAGTCATCAGCACCGCCAGCCGTGCCGCGCAGAAATTCTTTTCATCGTCCGGCGTGCTCGACTATCCCAACGCGGCTACTACAAAGGCAAGCAGGAAATACGTGCGCGCCATGAAGAATCTCGAAGAGATCATTCGACCCCACGACGAGTTCCACATCCAGTTTCTGGATCTACTCAGGCGCATCTTCGTCTACAACCCCGCCGAGCGGATAACCGCCCGCGACGCGCTTAACCATCCATGGTTCAGCCAGTGGATCTACGACGAAGGCGCGAACAGTGTCGGTGGCTTGTGAATACGGCGCTCTGGGAAAAAAAATAAATCAATACTGCTTTAATTTGGGAGTCGGTGGTCATTCGACAGTTTTTGTTTTGTTTGCTCTTTTTTGTTTTCATTTTAACGGATAACTCGGGGTCTTGGGTTTTTTTTACACTTATACTTGGCGACGGAATCTATTTGGGATCGTGTTAGTTTGCTATACTCTGGGTCTTTTTTTATGAGTTTGATTTGTTCTTATCGTCTGGAGGATTTTTGGACAACTCCTCCTTTGCTCTTTTTTTTTCTTTTCTTTTTTTTGTCGTTATGTTTTGCTGATGACGCGTACATCTATACGAACTCAGTTTTACATCATCCGAGGCCGTCGATGAAGTTTGCAGGTCATCGATCACGCCTCTATATATACCCGTGCATCCAGCCGAGAGCTGGGGAGCCGGGAGTAAGTCATACAACTTATACGCTATAGCTGCGTGTATAGAGAAACATATGCGGACGTTGCGCGTTCGCGGGAGCTTTTGATTGTTTTTTGGATATGAGATCTAGGAAAGATCTCTGGGGGGTGTTTGGGCGATAAATATTGCATGTGCATCTTAGAATATAAGCTGGATTTTTAACTTACATCAAATTCGAGAACTATACAAGTTCTGGATTGCATCAGGCGATTTTAACATGATCGCGATCACGGCATATGTTGATTCCAGGACTGCTTTGCGTCTACGATCTAGTTCTATTATTCAAATCACTCCATTTTGCGTCACCATATAGTCCACCGACACATTACAGCCTACGACGTGTTGTCGTAGACTCACGATTCTTTCTACACCATGTATACCAACAAGTTCCAACACATCGAAATGCAAACAGAGAAGAAACAGAAACAAACACAGCACAAAAACAAAACAAAACAAAACAAAAACCGAACGGAATAGCAAAATGCACAGTACCCCGTATCCTTCGTGTATAAGGATCATTTTGGACATTAATGAACGTATAAAAACTAGCTCTTTGTCGAGCGAATGAATGACAAACGAAAAATCAACAGCAAATTAAGGAACGTGAGGGCCAACTAGTATAATTGGCAAATGACAAAAGAAGGGGAAAAAATGCATCAAATCAAGTGGCATGTGCGAATCGTATCCTTGTGTCTCGCCAGCGCGAGGCTGTTGTTATCGATCCGCGCCAATCGCGCAGGTAACGGCATCGCTTCATCCTCCGCGCTCTCGTTCCCGCAAGACTCGATAGCCAGCTGCTGAGGCGGCGATGTGGTATGAGGAGGTCCGTAGGGACCGATTATCGGAAACGGATTCGAGATATTCGAGATCCATTCCAACGACGTCAGTTTCCACACAAACGCGGCAACTTGAACCGGCCATGCGGTGGCTGAGCTAGACGAAGCCGACTGGCCGTTTAAAATCTGTATAGAAAGCTGGGTTAACTGGCGGCGGTGTGCGTTGCTGAATTGTCTGTGATGTTCCTGTTGCTGTGGCGGTGATCGAGCGCCGGTGGCAGATGTAGTGCTGACTGATCCAAGACGACAGTATGATCGCTTTTTTGGCCCGGCGCATGATTTCATGCATCTTTGGCAATACTCCTTCGTCGCATTCGGTGCCTGTGACTGCGTTTTCGATCCCGCTGGCGCGACAATCTCGCGTCCTGTAGTCTTGTCTATTCGCGGGAACTTGAACGCTCTCACAGACGGCCCGAAGCATTCCGGACATAACGCAGAAGTACAACAGTCGCATCGCTGTAACGTGACAGGCTGAGCTCGGTTGCATAGACCACATATCGGCATATCAATCTGCGACCGTCTTCTATCCAAGGCTGCGCTGCTAGGCCGTGATCGTGCCGGGATCACAGGAGCTGGTCGACTAATGTAATCTTCCACGAACGTGAGCGTGTGCGCGACATGATCTGACGCAAGTTCACCCTCGCCGAGTGTATCCCCGTCTTCGGACGTGGGCGAAGCCGTACCGGGAAAGATCTCGGCAAATGAAGTAAGTGAATCATGGTCGAGGAAGTCGAGCGGCAACAGTCTTGCGCGCGATTGCCTGCGCTGGGAGGCAAGATGCGGGAACTGTGCTGATGAAATCACCGTTTTGTACCACGAGACTCTGACTGGCTTTGATGATGATGGAACGTTGGCAGACGAGCTGCGTGAGGCTTTTGTTGAGTGTCTGAATCAGGTCTTGTTAGTACCACGTTGTAAAACAAATCAAAAGGCAAGCGCCGCGTACCGTGATATCGGCCGGATTTGCCTAGTCTTTGGCAGAATCAGCGGTTCTTCATGCTGTTCCGGCAACGCAACAGACGAGATAACCGACTGCGGTCGAGAGATAACGCGAGGCGTGACATTTTTAGTCGCGACAGGCTTCTTGCCAATCGTCTTCACGCTCGCAAAGCTGTTTCTGATCGACCCTGTTTTCGAAGGCGTACGTTGTAATGTGGATGCTGTAGAGCTGTTTCGCGAAAGCGGAGTAAACGGGCCACGAGGAGTCTTTGATGACCGGCGCACGAGACCGGGGCGGAGTAGGCCTGGTGCGCGGGCTTTGGGGATTGGTGGTGGCGGCGCGTCGTCGAGCGCTGCCGGCTGACGCTTGCTGGAGGCTTGAGGAATCGGCATGGCTGTGGAGATGAAACAGGGAGGGAGTAGGATTGAGCAAGTATGAAATATCAACGCATGCCGGGTGTACGGGGCCCTGAAGAAATCACGATGCTGGATCCAAGGTGGCGGCTGCCGTGACAAAGTCGACTACCGACGATAAGGTGCCCGACAAAGCTGCATACGCGACGAACGATCACAACGTGGATTTAAATCCTCGACTCGCAAAGAAAAATAGAGAACAGAAAAATCTCGATATGCTGATGAAAAAGGGAAAAGAATTAAATACGGTGTATACGTGCGGAAGCGGAGTGACGATCAATCAGAGTGACGGCGTCGTTGTTTACGTTTCGCGCGGCGGCGTCAGGGGCGGGGGTGACAGTTTGGTTGTTGCCAGGGCAACCGGAGGCCACGCGCGGCACGCGGCACGTCGAGTAGCACAACGCGTGAATCTGTGCCAGGCTAAGCTAGAAACAGCAGGAACAACACCTACTTAATCGACTTGCCGCTGGCGTTCAAGAGAGTATTCTGGTAACTCGTGTTCTTTATTGGCTGTTATTGTTTTTCTATTTCATTGTGTTGTCGAAGTTTCCTTTTTGTCGCGGTTGAAAGTCCGCGTACGCAACACAACACAACAATCGCGTGCCACTCAACATGTCGGCGCGGAATCACGCACACGAGGAGCAAATCGAGCAACTAGAAACCGAGATTCTGCGGTTACGATATGACCTCGCAGTCCAGCGTCAAGAAGCGGAAGACGCGAACGCGGCCAACGATGATTTACAGCACGAGCTCGACGCGTTAAACAGGGAGATGGAGAACTCGTCCGGAAACGCGGAGCGTTGGCGACGGGAATGGCAGGGCGAGAAACGCGTGACGGAGGAGCTTGGGATGCAGCTTGATGCGCTGCAGAGTGCGCTTAGGACTCGGGATGAGAGTAATCGTGAACTCGCGAGTTCGAAGATGGCGTTGGCTGCGGAACTGAGAGGTGTGAATGATCGGGCGCGGGAAGTTACTAGCGAGCTGTATAGCATGAGCCAGGCGAACGCGGAGCTGCTGCAGCGAGTGGATAGATACGAAGCTTATGTTGGTGAGCTTGAGTTTGCGCTGGATCATAAGCCCGGGACGGCCGAGTCGCCTGAGCAGAATGCCGTGAGACGACGTGGGTCTGACGTTCAGCTGAACGGACGAAGGCTTTCAGACGAGTTTGTGGTCGACTCGAGTCCGCCTGGATCGGTTGTATCGTCCACGGAAGACCAGCGGACATTAACGGATGACGTGGGATTACTGGAAGAGCTCGACGCGGCTGTGGACCTGGACCGGGAAACGCGGATCAAGCTGCAGGGGCTACAACAAGCGGATGGGTTTGGTCCGCTACGACACTTGTCGACGCCTGTTGAGTTGAATCGGATTATGGAGGGATGGAAGAAAGTGATGGCTGCGACGGAGATCGAGCTCAAGGACGTGTCGGGTACGGCAGACATGGGCGAGCACGCGTCGAGGTTCAATGTGGCGGAGACGCTCGTGTCGGCGATGGTCAAGCAGCAGTATCTGGTGCAGCAGCTGCTTTCGGATGGCGTGGTGCCGGGTCTGAAGACAGAGATCGTCAAGGAAACCGCGTTTACCGAAGGCGGTGTGGCCGATACTGATAGCGAAGGCAAGCAGTCGCTCGAGAAGGACGAGACGGGCACGGACAAGGCGGCCAAGGAGGTTGTAGCGACTGCAGAGCACACAAAGCCAGAGCCCGCAAAGCCAGTAAAGGCGATTCAGGCGGACATGACGCGCCTGAAGCAACGCTTGCGCTGGTTGCGGTACGCAGACTATCTCGTTCCTCCGGACGTGCTAAGCGACTTTGCGAACGCGGAGCCAGCAGTGAAGTCGACGATCGAGGTATACTTTCTGCTGATGGCGGTCGCCGTGGTCGTCTTTGCGATTGGCCTGTTTGCGGGCTTTGCTGGGAGCGAGGGACGGGCGAAGATGCTGTGGTGCGAAGCGAACGAGGGCGCGCTGGCGGCCGTGGCGGCGAAGAACACTTACGGCATACCGTGGTGGGTGGACAGTCCGCTGCCGTATGTCGAGAAAGTCATGTTTACGCTCGAGAACTGGGTGCAGGCGCAGCGCGGGCCGCCCGGGCCGCGTCGTGTGTACGGGTAATAAATAAAAGTGTTTGTTGATGTTTGCTTTGGCTTTAGTTGCCAGTTGTTGGCCGGGCAACGAGCGCGGGTGCAATCTCGGGGCGTTTGTTCGTAACCTTTCTGCGCAGGGCGCGCGGTTCAGGGCGAGTTCGGTGCACGTGCGGCGACGAAGGATCGGCGATCGGGCGCCGACTCATTTACGTTAATTGCGCTGATGCAATTGTGCGTCGAGCGGTGCGTTGCTGTTGACGAAGATGTTCGTCTCGTCGTCTGCGAGCGGTTGCCTGTTACTAGTTAGTAGTCTGGTGGATCCAGAGAAGCCGATGGCTGTTCTTCACTGTGCTCGCTGATAATACAAACTTATCTTGTTTACTTCTCTCTCTGGCCGTGACAGGCTGACCAGTCGAGGCTCGACCGAGCGCGGAAGCCCAAGTGGAAATTAGCTTTGCGCTAGCGCGCGGCGCGGGCGGCCGCTGCGAGCCGCGGGCCCGGCGAGTGCGATTGCGCGGTCTGCTGTTGATGAAGCACTCATTCTAGCAACTAATAGATATAATAGAGCGACTGATGAGAGAAAGCCAGTTATTTCAGCGAAAACGCGGGCGAAATCGGCCCGGGGCAGCGCCGGACGCTGTTTGTTGTGGTCGCGCCCGATGCGGTGTTGTTGTTGTGCCGCGCCGGTTGCCGTGGCGACGATGAGGTCAGCGCGGCCAATCCGCGCCGCCGCACAGTTTTAATTTCAGCGCCGCCCTCCCGCATATATAACTGCCGCCGCCCGCCTTCTCTTCCTCTTGTTCTTTCTTCCTCTCTGTACTCACTTCCCTCTTTCTACCACTCAACCACCACCACCACCAACTCCACCACTCCACAATGGGCGCCCTCTTCGTCTCCAGCGTCGCTCTGCGCGCGACCCTCTTCGCCTTCCTGGTCATCACCCTCGGCCTCACCGGCTCGCTCATCGAGTCCGAGGCCTACGGCACCCCGCAGGTCAACTTCATGATGTTCGCCTCCGTCTGGGGCCTGCTGCTCGCCGGCATCTTCGCCTTCGTCGCGCTCTTCGTCTCCGCCCTGGCCTTCCCCATCGTGCTCGTCACGATCGACTTCCTCACCGTCGTCTTCTCGTTCGCCGGCGCGACCTCGCTCGCCGTCGTCATCCGCGTGCACTCGTGCTCCAACTCCGCCTTCGTCGACGCCAACAAGGTCGCCCAGGGCTCCTCGAGCCGCTGCCGCATCGCGCAGGCCGACACCGTCTTCATGTACTTCGCCTTCGTCGTGTCTCTTATCACGACCATCCTGTCCGTCGCCGGTGCCTTCCGCAACGGCTGGGGCTCCGCTCCCGCCCGCGCGGTCCCCGCGGCCACCCGCCCTTCCATGGCCCAGGTCTAAGCTCGCCAGCTGAAAAAGGTCCGGGATCGGTCGCGGCGGCGCTCTAGACGCACGATACCTTGCGTTGCGACGGTCCCTGGTTTGTTTACACCCCCGGCGTCTTCCAGGCACCGGGGGCGGCGTGATTTGGTCTCTAAATTGGTCTTCTTAATGTAATGTCTGTGGCTATGTCTGCGGTTGTATCATCTAATCCACGTTTCATGCACTTATTTCTATCTCTTGTCTTCGTAGAATGTTCTACACTTGCATCGTTCCGGGCCTTCCGACGCATGACGCAGCGCACCGCGAACAGCGCGATCTCGAACGGCCCTGGCGGTTCTCGAACCTTATGCGGTTACCCGGCCACTTTAGCCCGATCCGGCGAATCTTGACGCACGTGGCGCTTTAAGCTTTCTGCCTTATTCCCCGTCCTCACCGTTAATTAGTTCTTGTGCAACAGTCAGCATCAACATCAGGAAGGACCAACAACTTACAAGTTACCTGTAGCAACTAGCAAGGCTTTCTGGAGTTGAGTACTAACATTTAACAATACAATCTCTAGGATCTACTTGTGGACTGTGGTCGACTGGCCATACGGTCGTACTAATCGACGGATCACCATACTTACCACCAAATCAACTGCTCTTTTCAATCTCCTATCCAAACAATGGAAGGAACACGATCTAGAATTTCAAAGATGGATCATATTAGTTTACTGACTACGGTATTACCGATTTACTGTCAGAACTCTAGCTACAGAAGCGCTCACCAGACCTGGTCTTGTCGGGCTTAGATTAGTTGTCAAGTGAGTCTGGCTCGAATTGACTTCAGTCTTTTTGAGGGCTCACTCTCGAGTTTTAGGTCGCACGGCTGTTTGCGAGAGATGAGTTTTGAATTTTCTAATCAGAGAAACACGACGGCAGTCATAGGTAAGTTAATTCCATGGATGCACTAAACTAAGTGAAACGGAATCTATTATACAGTCACACGATAAAATATGTACAGCTAAATACATCTTCAACCCAAAGCCGAGATCTCTCAGAACAACATCTTTGTTAGGCGCCATATTTTTCAAGCCAGAAATGCAAAACTTTTGTTTTCACTAGTTGTCGCGCGCAAACTTGGACTCGTATCCAGGGAAAATCAGTTTAGACGGCAATGGCGGCGGCTGATATTTGAAAATCGTATCCGGGTTCTGCTCGATCCACGGCGGCAAAAAGATGAATCTTCCGACAGCGAAATCGAAATCAGACATCTTCTCAAGAATATAAATATGCGTGCGCACATATTTCACCATCGTCGCAACGTTCTTCATATCAACATCCTTTCGTCCGGCAAACACGTTTCTCCAGATCGCGGCCCCCAGCACGGCGTCGTTAGTCATCAGCCCTTCGTCGTATGCCAGGATACTGCCTCGCAATTGCAAATTGAGCTCTTTCATGGTGTTGTTGATAATACGCCCGCTCTTGATTTTGTATTCTTTGACCATTCGCTTTTCTAAATCGAGAAATGTACCGTCCACGAGCGCTTGCTCGTACGCCCCGGCATACTTCTCCGGAAGCGCTCGCATGCGCACCAGCAGCATCCAAAGATGCAGCGCCGTAATCTGAAACCACTGCGAAAGTGACGGCTTCAGATCCATATCTATAAAAAAAAGCATGTAAGCAACAAGAACTCAGTAGGCAAAAAATCAATGATTCACACCTTCGTAATAAAACTTCGCCGGAATTCCAAACTCGGTCGCGCCAGGAGCGTGCAAAGCCTGCAACTTACACAGCTCGACATAAATCCCACCGGCAACCGGCGCAGCCTGGTTTTCCTCGATATCCATCCGAAACAGCTGCATAAACTTCAACACGATGTTTGCCTTCCACAACGACGTTCCGCTGAGTTCGGCAAGTGATTTCGACGGATCTGTGAATCTTTGGCCGGCATAGGGGTCATAGTCTGGGTCCATGACGATCTTGACCTGGGGTTCCGGTAGCTGAGTCTTTTTTGGTGCCACTACGGGCTCGTCACCGTCCTTCGATTTGGTCGCGCTGGCTTCTGAGCTCGGCTTGCTAGTAGACCCGTTGCTTATCGACCGCTGCTGTCCTCTCTTGAATAAATAACCAACATGCGACCCCGACGAAGGAATTGTGGAAAAATGTGCAGTGCTGTGATTGTCATTCAAAAAACGCCGTCCGCAAAACCGTCCCGATACAGTTGACGTATTATTACTGCGGAATAACGCCAGCGACCGCGACAAAGAACTGAAGCGATTCAAAACCATCTTTTTGAAACAATTTGAGGGGAAATGGCGATCTTTTATAAAGCTGTATTCATGTTTCTGCTCGGCAGAAAACTGCTGGATTATCGCGCCGAGCCGTTTACAAAAATCTCGAATAAACAGTTTCCCGCAACGAAACCTTAAAAATCATATTTCTACGCGACTGACTGAAATTGACTCTACAATTCGAGGGAGGAAGAACTTATGAAGTAGACAAGTGGATTTGATTTTGTATACAAATTCTCTTGTGTATAAGTACAAACAGATTACAAGAAGATCAACCGCATGACATGCGCCACCCGAGATAACAAACTCAACCCACTCGCAGATATATATGATACATGCACAATAATCGTTGCCAAATCAAAAGCATCAAGCAGCCTGGCTGTTCACAGCCAGCTCCATAATCAGTCGCGTGGCCATATGCAGAAACGGATACGTCGACAGCATCTCGTCCTCCTTTTCCTTCTCCTTGCTCTTCAGCGGCGTGTTGGGTCGGTCGGATCCGTCTCCTGTCCGTCCGTCGGTCTGACCGGACGTCTGTGAATCCGAATCCGACGCGACTGCGCTCGACGCGTGCACGGCAGGTTTGCGCGCCATCGTCAGGTTGGTTAACACGCCCATGTCGTTCACGTTCGCGGCATTGATAGTCACGACCGAGTTTGATCGGCCGAGTGTCATACTGCTACGACGCCGCCGGAGCATCTGCTTCTCCTTTGCAATTGTGTGTTCGTCGCCCTCTGTCCACCACCCGTCAAACTTGAAGTCGACGAGGTAATTGTTCTGCTCCAGTTGATAAAGCTGAATCTGCATCTTCATGAGCTTTCCTTGCTCTCCTTGTAACCCATCCTCGCCCGTCGGCGGTTCCCGTGGCATATACCGCCACCGCACCATAATCGTCCAGGGATCTTCCTCCGTCGGTTTCGCCCATTCGGCGCCTAATCCCTTGAGCGCACGGTAAATCTCACCCATGACGTCTAACGGATAGCTGCGCGAGCGAATTCCAAAATGCCAACGAGTCTTGGACTTGCGCGACGCAGACGCCGCCGCGCGCGCAAGCTTGTCGAGATGGTCGGCCATGCCAGGGTACTTTGCCACCATATTCGCACGATGGTATGTCGGCAGCGACGCCGGCAAGACCGCAATCGTCGTGTTTGGGGTAGAGATGTCGGTCGCATTTAACGCGTTGCTCAAGTGCGGATTATCAAACGTCAACGTCTGCTCGTTACGTTTGCGGTGCAAGCTGCCCTGGCGAGAACGCAGACCATCAGACGTCCAGGACGGCGGTGACGCCGGAGCACCTGCCGGAGCCTCGCGGGACGACTCGTTTTTCTCCATGATTTTGTTTTCGCGCATGAGTTCGTACGCATCGCGAATTTCGTTGCCCTCGGCGTTGGATTTCAGGGCATCGTACACGTCCTCCTTATCGTAGCCCATAGTTCGGCCAAGCGCACCGACGACCGTGTCGTCGATTTCTGAATTGCGCTTTTCCTCGACAGGGAGTAGGTAGCCCGGCAGGTTGACGCCGAACCACTTGTCCTGCATAATTTCGCGTACAGTAATCCGGTTCATGGGATTGACGACAAGCATACGCTGCAGCAAATGCTTCGCGCCAGGTGAGAGGTAGGAAGGTAAAGAGTACACTCCGCCGTTGATCTTTTTAAACAATGTCGGGATGAACTCGTCGTCAAACGGCAGCCGGCCGCATAACATGACGTATAGAATGACTCCACAACTCCAGACGTCGACCTCAGGTCCGGCGTAGAGCTTTCCGGAAATGACTTCGGGCGCAGCATAATTGGGCGACCCACAGCTGGTTTTGAGGAAATTGCCGTCGGTCATGATGTTGGATAGACCGAAATCGGCGATCTTGACGTTCAGGTTCTCGTCTAACAGCAAGTTCTCGGGCTTGAGATCGCGATGCACGATCTTGTGACGATGGCAGTACTCTACCGCACCGATGATTTGCTGGAAAAACCGCCGCGCCTCGTCTTCAGGCATCTTTCCGCGCTGGACAATGTAATCGAATAGCTCCTTCCCTGCGAACTCGATGACCATGATGATCTCGTCCTTGGACTTGATGACGTCGTAGAGCTTGATGATGTGCGGGTGGCGCAGTAGACGCAGGTAGGATATCTCGCGCTCGATCCGACCTTGCATGTCGGACTTTGCAAGCGTCTTGCGGTTGATGATCTTGAGCGCCACGCGCTGGTGTGTAGCGAGATGGTACGCGACTGCAAGTCAGCATGAAACCGGGCAAACCAAACCAAAAAAAGAACACGGCTAGACAGCAGCAGACAAGAATGCTCGTCTTGCACTCGTCCTGCAGTGTATCGGGCTACTCACGCTTTACCTTGCCAAACGAACCCTCTCCAAGCGTCTTGATGATCTGGTATCGTCCGATTCGGCCGCGCGAGCCCGGTTCGCGCTCGCGGTCTCGGTCTCGGTCTCGTTCGCGGTCTCCTCCACGGTCGCGGTCGCGCTCGCGGTCGCCGCGGGTTGCCGCGGACGGCTGCTGCGAGGGCATTTCGGGTGCGTGTGCGAGGGGGAATGCGAGGGAGAGTAGCACGACAGGGCCGAGGAGGACTCGCCGGTGCGGGCAGTGGGATCGCGGCGTGCTGACGGCTGCGCGTGCGGGGCGCGAGCCGGCGTAGCCCGCGTCACGCCGGGCCGTCCCAGCGGGTCACATCGCGTCACGCTGATCACGTTTCGAGTCACGGGCATACGTAGCACGAAACTCTAACCGCCGGCTGTGCCTGCTTCGCCACAGAGTTCACAGTTCCAGCGTTCAAGGCCGCACCGAGAGCACATAAGCCCGAATCCAAAGCCAAATAGACCTCCTCGCGCCGGATCGTCGCTCTCTGCTGCTTTCTCCTTAAATACCCCTCGCTCCCGGCACAATGGCCGACGCAGCCTACAACCGCTCGCTCGCCGCCGTCCACAACGAACTCGACTTCCTGCGCGCCTCCGCCGTGATCTCGCCCGCGCTCTTCGACCACATCTCCACCCTGCTTCCGCACTCGTTCTCCCCCGGAATGCCTCCCGCAGACTACAACTCCGGCTCCGGCGAGAAAAGCTCCTTCGCCGCCGCCGCGCCTTCACCGTCGCCCGCGCCGCCGCAATACGCCGCCGCGCCCGTCTCCCAGGGCGCCCCTATGGCCGCCGAAGCGCTCTACGACTACCACGCCACTGACGGCTCCGATTTGCCTCTTCAGCGCGGCCAGCCGATTCTCGTGCTCGAGAAGATCAACCCGGACTGGTGGCGTGGTCGTGATAAGAACTCCGGCCGTGAGGGCGTTTTCCCCTCGTCCTACGTCCGACTGCTCGACTCTCCGCGTTCAGACTATCCTGCGCCATATCAGCCGGGATATGCACCTTCTCCTGCTCCCTACCAGCCAGCGTATCAGGCTCCTCAACCTCAGCAGTACGTGGCTCCTACTCCCTCCCCGGCCCCTCAGCAGCAACAGCAGCAACCCCAGCAACATCAGCAGCAGCAACAACAACCCCAGCAACACCATCACACCGGCATGGAGCAGGTCGGCAAGAAATTCGGCAAGAAGCTCGGAAACGCAGCCATCTTTGGTGCCGGCGCCACTATCGGCTCCAACATCGTCAACTCCATCTTCTAAACCTAAACCTTTCGGTCTCGGTTGCTCACATGTACATTTGTTTGGTTTGTTTGTCGGGTTCTCGTCTTGCTGGTTCTTTTTGGTGTCGATATATAAAATCCCTCGGTAGCTCGCTTTGTGTTTCAGCGTAGCGCTGCTTCGCTTATTGTCTTGCTGGTTCGATCGTTTGCGCATGTTCTTGGGTTTCCGTGTCTGGCGTATTCTATATAGCTATATGTACGCAATAATGGTATTGATTGACTACATACAATCGCCTATTATTCCTTAATTTATCATCGCCATCTCTACCTTAATTGCCGCCGTATAGTAGTTAGTCGTATTAGGTGCGTCGTATATAGCCCAAAATCGCGAAATCGAATCACGTGCGTAAATTCATTCCCATTCCCATAAATATCCCGACCTTCAAGGTCAATCCAATAGTCAACACAACCACGGCAGATCAGTAGCAACAATGCAGATCCGCACGTCTTCACCAATACGGTCAATATATTTACACTGGAAAGCGCTGCGCAATGTTCCTTTCCGGACAAAATTCCTAGTCGGTGCGTGTCGATATGCAGTTCTCTATCTTTCTCTCTCGCTCCCTCTGTTCATTGCTAACCCAACCACGTTTGCAGGCATGGATCTAGAGGAAAACACATTTTGGGAATTTGTCAATCGTAATAATCCAGGTCGGCCAAGGCGTATGGTGCAGCTGAAAACTTCAAAGAAAGACTACATTGACTACAAACTTCCCCGTATGTTCCTTTAACCCTTCACTACTTCGCGCGCCCAACTAACCACCTCGCAGCGCAATGGAACCAATGGCTCCGTTTCGTCAGACCCGAACCCCCTTCAATTGAAGAACTTGAAGCAGAGAATCTCAGACTTGCGACAATCGACGCGCGCGTGCGTGCGGCACAGAAACGATGGGAAAGCATGCCGCTGAAGAGCGATGGGGTCGCCCCGGGATCAGTGTCCCCGCAGGGCATGCCTGGAACGAATTCGACGATTGACATGGACGCGACAAGGGGCACTACTTCTGGTGCTGCTGAGGGTGCGTTGAATCGGAGGCGGCGGGAAGAAGCGAAGGAGCAGAGTGCAGGTACGTGTTTATGAGCTTTTTGAGATACGCAGGGCGCAATATGCTGACTATTTTTTTCATCTTTTAAGCCGGAGCAGAGTTTCAGCCTCAAGCATGGAATAGCAAGCCTATTAAGCGGTGAAATTTTAGAACGTTACGAGACGACGGGATCATTTACTGGCAACCTTGGACGGTCACTTCTCAGACAGCATTTGGTGGTGTATTGTGGATCGAAATTAGACGGGAGACCACTTGTATATAGGTTTCTGGAATCCCTAATTAGTCATGGAATGTTTACACCGAGTTCATGATGATGCGGTTGTCCACAAGTGCGATTGCGCTCTGGTTATCTTCGCATACTTTAATATAACCCAGAATCATCTTCAAATCTACTTGCAGCAGCATCAGCCACCAGTTTCCATTTCAAAGCTGCTGTCAGAGTATAGATTGCACTATTGTGTACCCATGCGGATATAAAGCTTTGTCCGATGCTAATCGCACTCAATTTGTCGACGGGTATGGACTCCTTGATTGCCTATGAGGATTCTAGCGCCGATACAGATTCCAGCCTCGATGAGGATCCTGAGTCTCGTGAAAACCTCGTCATGACAAGTCGCCTAGCTATACGTTAGCACAGTACTCGTAGACCAAAAAATAAGTAAACGCACATCGCTGGCTTTGCTGGTCACAGCGCTCCCGTGCGATCAGCTACTACTTTCAGGAGCCGATCCATCTGGCGTGCTCGCGCGTCTAATCCGTCTTGTATTCTGGCGAATCCGCCGCGCAGATCTGCGGATATGTCGCCCAGATCTGCGGATATGTCGCCCAGCTGACAGTGCATTTGCTGGCATAATCTCTGGCTCTCTTCCCGATTGCACTGGTCCTCTTCCCTATGGCGCTGAAGCAGATCAAAAACATCATTAAGAGTGCGCGTCCGAGGCGGTAACCCTTCACACGTTAGTGGTATTCTGTAGACACTGGGTCAGGAGACCTTCTCACCGTCATTCTCTGCAAGGTAGGCGTCCATGATAGCCTGCGTATACGTCCAAATTACGCGGTATGTCTCGCAATCAAGAGCTGTATATACCGTGTCAGCTCATACTCTCGGTCCTTTTCAAATTGCTATCACTAACTCTGGACCAGATCGGTTGCAAGACTTTGC
Organism: Myxozyma monticola; assembly: GCA_030568405.1. NCBI lineage: Eukaryota > Fungi > Ascomycota > Lipomycetes > Lipomycetales > Lipomycetaceae > Myxozyma > Myxozyma monticola. The sequence continues at coordinate 69,040 of JAJLTV010000052.1, read as the reverse complement.
AACCGGGAAGCTTCATGGTATACGGTCGACGACGGAACGCCGTCGGGGCGAGCTGGCGCAACCAAGCCAAGCGGTAAATTGATGGGACGTTCGGGAATCATAATGTGCGGTATCTGTACTATATCGAGCGCGGGTATAGGTAAAGAATTCATAGGTGACGTGAATAAAGCTACGCCGTGTTTTTCTATATCCGCTTCGAGCCGCGCGACATCGTCTCCACAAACCCCTTGCGGTCTAGTGAACTGTAAGCCCACCAGAGAACATGAGAACTCAGCTTAAGACTCAGCACGCAAGTCGAAATTTATCATACATCCGCAAACCCATTCACCGCGCAATGGCATCTCTTCCACCCGTCGCAGACCTAAGTCTCGAGTCCACTGCCCCCGCGGCTGCGGGAGCTAGCACGGAACAGACCGTGACGCCCTGGGAGGTCGAAGGCGCGGTTGTAGACGGCAAGGCGCAAGAAATCGACTATGACCGGCTGATCGAGCAGTTTGGCACCCGCAAGGTCACGCCTGAGGTTCTTGAGCGATTCGAGCGCGTGACGGGACATAAACCGCACAGGCTCCTTCGCCGTGGCATGTTTTTCTCCGAGAGGTCAGTTTCTAACTAGGTCTTTTGAGATTATGAAGTCGAGTTGTGGCTTACGTGGAGCAGAGATTTGGATGTCATTTTGACTCGGTACGAGCAGGGGAAGCCGTTCTTCTTGTATACTGGACGAGGACCGTCCAGCGATAGTATGCACGTGGGACACATGATTCCCTTCGTGTTTACAAAGTATGTGCTCACTCGGCCGTACAATACGGGAACAGCGACTAATTTGGAAACAGGTGGCTGCAAGACGTTTTTGACGTGCCATTGGTTATTGAGATGACTGGTAAGTTCGTGCACAGGCTTACTGTTTTGTATAATTCTAACAGAGCACAGATGACGAAAAGTTTCTTTTCAAGCCCAGTCTGACTATCGAAGACGTCAAGAGGTTTACCGTCGAAAATGCAAAGGACATTATCTCCATCGGTTTCGACCCCAAGAAGACCTTCATTTTCTCCGACTTGCGCTACATGGGCGGCGCATACTACGAGAACGTTGTCCGCGTGTCCCGTCTGATCAACATGTCGACCGCCAGATCCGTATTTGGCTTCGGCGACTCTGACAACATCGGCAAGATCCACTTCGCCTCTATCCAGATCACGGCCGCGTTCTCGAACTCGTTCCCGCATATCTTTGGTGATCGTAAGGATATCCCGTGCTTGATTCCTTGCGCAATTGATCAGGACCCGTATTTCCGGGTTTGCAGAGATGTCGCTTATAAGCTTCGCTACCCGAAGCCGTCTCTCATCCACGCTCGCTTCTTCCCTGCCCTCCAGGTATGTTTCTTCCATTCAGAGCTTTTTGAAATTCAAATCTAACAGGTTGCAATACAGGGTTCGCAAAGCAAAATGTCTGCATCAGTTGACTCGTCTGCGATCTTCATGACCGACACGGCCAAGCAGATTGACAAGAAGGTCAAGCGATACGCTTTTTCGGGTGGCCGTGATACTCTTGAGGAGCAGCGCAAGTTTGGAGGCAACCCTGACGTGGACGTGTCTTTCCAATACCTGTCATTCTTCCTTGAAGACGACGAGGAGCTGGAGAAGATCAAGACCGATTACCGCACTGGCAAGCTTATGACTGGTGAACTTAAGCTGTTGTGTATCAAGGAGTTGCAGACCGTCGTTGCCGAGTTCCAGGTCAACAGAGGGCTGGTTACGCCGGAGATAATTGAAGAGTTTATGAGCCCGCGAAAGCTGGAATGGGGAACTCAGGAGCGCCGGGTACCTATCAAGCCCGAGGAAAAGAAGGAGAAGGTCAAGGCTACCAAATGATGCAAGAACCTACATGATAAAAAGACAGTTTATAATAATAATTTATGCTAAAGTTATACAAGTACTTATCGCTATTCGCATGCCAAAATCCCGTATTTATGCAACCAATCTGGTTTATTCCAGATACCCAGTAATCTCACTTCTCACTTTCTCCATGACTTTCTTCTCGACCATCGCTCGCATACTGCTTCGTAAGCGCTCAACGCCAGCGTCACTGACCTTTGAATCGCGCAACCTGCAAATATCCGCCAACGCAAGCGGCTTATCCTGCGATGACTGCGTAGAGTCGGTTGACGAGTCGTCAAGCACCTCCTGTTCCTCATCGAGGTGGAGAAACGAAAATAACGCGGTAGTGAGCGTTTCGTAGCGGAATGCGGTCCAGTCCATCAAGTTCTCGTCCGGCGGGATTATGACTGGAGAAGACTTGGCTGACGAAGTCTCTGATCCGGAGAACTTGGCCGCGGTTGTGGTGACCATCGTGCGGCCCCGAGATGTGTGCGGGACATCGGGCGGCGGCATTGATTCCCGGCCGTTCGTAGTAGTGGTATGACTTGCCGAATCACTAACATGGCGTGAACGCGAAGTAGAACGGCCACGCGAGCTTGATGCGTCAACCGATTTACTTCGAGAAAAAGTCGAGAGCGACGAAAGTCGGCGGGAGAGCGTATGATGAGCGTTTGCCGAGATCTGTGGTGCTGCGTCTGGTGCGGCCATTTTGACAATAATTCAAGATTATTAGACTGAGTATCCGGGATTCGTAGTCAGTCACCAACTCGACCAAAAAAGTAAAAAGGCGCGCGTCGCGTAAAAGAAGAAGATAGCCTCAAGTGCCAAAACACGGCAAGAAGTTAGGATGCGGCAGGACGGGAGGTCGGAAGTGTTGCGCACACAAGATGAGGCCAGTCGACATGTAAACAAATAATAGGAGAGCACTTTGTTCGACAAGAACTGCTGTAGCGTGTCGCAGGGATGGCAAGAACCACAAAAGAGATTGAAGACTAGCTATGCACAACTCACTGGTCCCTTGGCTTCTTTTGTCCAAGATCTAGAGTAGACCGGCTGGTAGCTGAGATCCAATTCTCGCGCAGCTGCGGTGTAAACAATTCGAAGTCGCGTATAACGTTTAAAGACAGGCCGTAAAGGGTTAGCGCGCGGCTGAAATTGGTGCGGCCGTGCGGCTCAATTCACGTGCAACGAAATTGTCCACCGCAACAAAACATCGATAGAATTGATATGCGGGGCCCAATCCCCCGGCTAATTTCTCGAGAAAGGGGGCAGAGTGAGATACTCATTACTCAATGTAACAATAATACGTTGATAGAAAGAGGAATCGATTATCTGTCGGGGGTGGATGTAATGGCGAGGTACGGTATTCTGAGCCGCACCTGCATATCTACTTTTGGCCTTTTGTAAACAGAATCAGTTACTTGTCTAGACCTTGCGCAGTCTGAGCCACTAGGCTATTAAGCCCAGTTTGGAAATCCAACTGATTTTTGATTTTGGGAAGAGCGAGAAAAATGGAAATGATCAAGACATATTTAATTCTCCGTAAATCATAATACACTATACTCACCAACCGCAAACCGTTACAGGCGGCAGGCGAAAAATAACTCCAAAGCAATTAACCAAGACACAATACCATTTGTACAAGTGCGAGCCCAGAACCAGGGCATAACCAAAACCACAAGTCTATCCTGTGAGATAATACAAAAACACGCAACACTCAAAACCGGTTATCCCAAACTAATCCCGTAGCCACGCGCCATGTGCAGCGCGGTTCCGTAGTCGGTGGCGACGAGCGTGAACAGCTGCGTTAGTCGTGCTGTTTGATGAAGCGGTAGGGATCAGAGTAGTAGAAGTTGAAGTCTCGGGGTCCTCGACGGTGACGTAGACCATCATGGTTGTGGTCGCGGTGTAACTTGATTCGCTCACGAAGGAGGAAGTAGCAGTTGCGATGGCAGTCTGGTAAATAGTCTGGTAGACGGTAGAAGTCGTGTGATCCTCTTCAGACGCTGTACTTGAAGCAGTAGCAGCCATAGTGCTGTTACCAAAGTAGAACGACGACGGGGCAGACGATTCAACACGCGTGAGCGTCTTATACATAGTCAGGAAAGAAGTAATAGTCGACGTAGTGGTCATGACGTCGGTAATAGTGGTAGGCACGGTAGTCGCAACCTCAGAAACCGAGCCATCGGCACCAGTCTCGAGCGCAGTCGTGGTAACGTCGGTAGTGTACACGGACGACACAGTGCTGACGGCAATCTTGACCTCGCTAGGCTTCACAACGTAGTCGGTCTCGACCGCCGTGATTGTCCGCGTCAGGGTAGCGTAGCGCGTAACGTCGACCTCGGTCACGGTCGCAGTGTACACGACAGTGTTGGTAACAGTTCGTGTAACTGCCAGAGTAACAGTCTCGTCAGCAGAGTAAGTGCCGGTCGGCAGGTTTGAGCTGAATGCAGTGGAAGCAGGAGCTGGCGTGATCGTGGACAGAGCAGTGATTGTGAGATCAGAGGTAGCGGTCTCCGTCTTGGTCAAAGTATAGTACAGCGTCGATTCGACAATATCGGTCTCCGTTCCAATCTGCACGCGAGTGATCGTAGCTGTCCGGGTAGACGTGATAGTCGTGGGGACAGCGACCTTGACGACGGGATCGGTCACGGCAGTAGCGGTGGCAGAAGCAGCCGCAACAGTCGAACCAGGCTGAGTTATGGTCGTGGTACCGGTGATGTACGAGGTAAGCGTAGAGTACAGCGTGATGGTGGAGTCCTCGGTCATCGTGTTTGTCGCAGTCCGCGTGATATAATTGGTGATCGTCGAGACCTGGGTGGAAGTAAAGACCTTGGTGACCGTGACGTCCTCGACGACATCGACATCACTGACCGCAGCAGAAGCGGTCGCAGTAGCAGCAGTCAGCGTCGTCGTCACGGTCGACAGAACAGTAACCTCGACCTCGTCGGTGGCCGTACCCGTGGCCGTGCTGGTGAGGGTCTGGAAGATGGTGTACGTGAGCGTCTTCTCGACCTCGCCAGTGACGGTCGCAGTCGAAACAACGTCGACAACGTCAGTGACAACCTCCGTAGACGCCGAGTCCGTGATCGTCTCGGTCGCGGCCTCAGTCAGCGTCTCGGTCAGCGTCTCCTTAATAGTGGAAGTGTCGACAAGAGTAACAGTGGCGATCTCGGTGACGGCAGAGGTACCGAGGTACTCGGCGACAGTGCGTTCGTAGGTCACGGTCTCGACGGCAGTCGCGACCGAAGGCGAGACGTAGACGGCCGAAGCAGAGCCCGTGGCGGTGCGGGTAACGTAGAAGGTCACATCTTGAGTGAGCGTAGTCGTGACATCTGCAATTGTTAGCTGGATCAGAAGATGGAAAGCAGATCAGGCATAGTTACCAGCAACGGCGACGGCGGTGGTGAACAGCTGCGTGGTTGTGACGACGGAGGTGTTTGAGATGAGCGTTTTCGTCAGGGTGAGTGTGCTGGTCGTGCCATTGACGACGTAAGTCTCGTTCGCAAGCGAGCGACGATACAGGTGTTGCAGGGGAGCTTCTTCTGGCTGGGAGCGGCGCAGGAGGTTGAAGGAAGGTCGGGCGGCGACGAGGCCGGAGAGCAGCGAGAGGACGAGCAGTAGTTGGAGACGCATGGCGGCGATGTGTGAGGATCAGGCGAAGATCAGGCGAGGATGAGTGGAGCAATGGATCAAGGGCAGATCAAAGAAGGACGACGGAGCGAGCAGAGAACGTGGATGGTGAAGAAGCAAAGAATGAACGAACAGCACGACGAGCAACGAAACGAGAGACGCGGACGCGAGCGGGAGACGACGAGCAACGAGGAGACAAAGAAGGGACGAAGCGAGGGCGAGGCGAGGCCGGGGGCAGCGGACAATTAAATACCGGGATGCGCCCCGAGACGCGCGCGACGGATGGCGTCCAGGGGCTACGCGACGCAGGAACCGACGCGTCGCACGCGAGAACGCGAGACGCGCGCGACGCGTCGCCGGCGCGTGGAATGCAAACCGACGCAGGGGGCGCCGCACGTGGTGGCCGATTTCGACGCGTTGTTTACGTGTTTACCAGTGCGGCGTGTCTGGCCACCGCAGCGCGTCGCGTCGCGCTCCTCGACGCAGCGCCTGTTTCCGCCTTTTAGTCGCTCCGCACGCGTCGACGCGTTCCGTCCCGTGTCGGGTCGCACTGTGCCCGGTTCCAGCAGTTCTAATTATCCTGATCCGGATCGCAGGTCAATCCCACTCCGTGCGACCCCTGTGCTTCTCCTGTCCGACAGAGCCGCGCTGCTGGCCGCGACTGCGCCCAGGAACGTTACCACACTCCCGGCCGTGTCGCCTTACATCAGCCCTCTTCGTGGGCTGTACCGCGAACACACTGCGCCGGCCCCTGCGGCTTCCGAATGCCGAGGGGCCATTCTACAATTCGCTCTTGCCTCTCTATACGCGGTCGCGTTTCACGCCCCACCGGCCACCCAGCGCATGGGCCCAGGATATCCACTATTCCCTCCTTCGCTTCGACGGTAGTCATCTGGAATGAAAACTATAGTAATAAAGGTCATTAATTCCTGTACTTCAGACTGAACAGGGGCATCTCTAACATGCAAGCGCTAAAATACAGTACAACTCCTGAAAATCTCCGTCCGTCGGGATCCTGCCTGCCTCACCAGGCTCTAAAAATACAAATTCCACGCGTGTCAAACTGTCAAGGTCCCTTCAACTTCAAACGCCAACGTAAAACTTCGGCAACGACTCACAGCGCGCTCCTCAACCCTCATTCCAAACATAAAGTGCTCGCGGAGACGTGGCAGAGGGGAGAGGGGGGTCGTCCATATCCTGCTGCTCGCAGCTGTTGCGCGATTACAAGCCCCAAACGTCCTGCGAGTCCCTGTAATCTAAACTGCTCCAAACAGAAACCACGGAGCGCGTATACTAGTAACCGAACTTCCACACTCCCTCGTCGTACGCTTCCGTCAGGCGCTCGTCTTTGCCAAACTCCTGCTGCCACTCGGTGAATCCTCCCTTAAGCACGTAAACCTCCGGCAGCTCCTCGGGGGCCTTGGACGCCTCGGTCATTGCTAGATATCTGAGATATAATGACGCCGCGGCCGGTCCTCGCTGCTGGGAAAGCGCGCAGTGGAAAATAATGACCGGGCAGTCCTGCAGCTCGTTGTGTAAATGTCCGATATTTGCTGGGAGAGTAATCGAGGGGTGATGTCGAGAAGATACAATGTGACCCTAACGTGAGTCAGAAAACATATTCCGCATAAGAAGTTTCCCACTCCAGCAGCACCGCTCTGCTACAAGGTAAAGATACAAGAAGAATACACACCCCAACATGGTCATCGTCTCGGACGTCGATAATAGCAAACGACGCGGGCCGTGGAACAGCCGGCGCAGCCGCCGCCGCTTGGGAGCTGCCGAGAATCCACGCGCTCAGCGTGTGCTTGTCGATAATTTTGACTGGTGGCATCTTCGTAGCCTCTTCTTCGGCAACGTACTATGGCAAACAAAGCAAACAAAGCACCTCGTCCAGATCTAACGGACTCCCTGAAAGCTGTTCAGACTTCTTCTATGCCGGGCGGGATCAATGCAGGAATTTTGGGCTCGAGGGGAACTCGACGCGCCCATGTGGCAAACTTAAATGTCCGCAGTGGGAAACCCCAACCCCGCCTGCTTGGACCAACCAGCGCTCGTCTGCCCGGTGCGACCCGAATTTGAAGACCGCCTGCACGCATTTATTCAATCTACTCTTCGTGCATTCGTGACCCTCGTCGACCAAGGTAAGCAATTCTATTGAACAAATGCTGCGTGGGTTCTATTTTGCCAGATGCAGATTTGGCTGTAATTTGTTGAATCCACGTTAGAGGGCGATTGTGGTGCGCACGACAGACAAGAATCTAACATCCGGCCTTTCTAGACTCACCTTTTCGAATCTACTCATTCATCACAATGGCCGGACAAGTTTACCACATCATGGGACGGGCTCTCAAGCCGCATCAGGTATGCAACCTCTTGATGGTTTAGGCAATGGAGGGCGGCGGATTGGCTTGGTTTCATTTTGATTCAAGGAGTTTTCGACTTTGGTCGAATTGGTTCTGAGGAATTGTTTACCGCAAAGCCCGTATTGCAAAGCGCAAATCGACTTGAAGCACAAAAGGCTAACATTTGGCCTTTAATAGCTCTCGATCACCACCCTCTCGACTGCTGCTGTCCTTGTCATGGCTCTCAGCGGCGGCAAGAAGGCTGAGACTGCTGCTTCCAACCTTCCCCCGATCAACGCTGCCAGCCCCGAGGAGGAGGACTTTGTCAAGTGAGTTTTCCCTTGCTGTTTGAAATATTTTTATATGGTTTAGTGTCGGCGCCTAACAAGCCAATAGGACCTTCCTGAAGTCGCTCGACACCGAGGAGGCCAAGCCGGCTGCTCACTAAATTATTGTGTAACTTATTGGGAATGTATAGATCAATAGCATAATAACTTCACATTATCTACTCGAAGAGGCTAGCAAGCCCTATCACATTCGCAGCGTCCAAGCTGTAAGCTCAAGTTCTACACGACATTGCCCGTATGCATTTTACCATCCTTGGATATGGAGCTCAGCCCTTTCCATCTTACGAAGAAGCCCGTACATTAAACGTATAGTTAAAAACTCAGTTACACCTGCACGGTCCTAAATACACATAATTGAACCAAAAAAAGAAGACCATCCACCGGGCTTAAAATACAAGAATCACAAACGCGTCGATTAATTCGGGTATACGGTGGCCGCCCTAGTTGGCCAAAATCATGCGAACGAAGTCTATGCACTGTCAGTAATGTGGTTCTGATTAGCTGTTTAGAGGACGGCTATTACATACCGGTGTAGTTCACGTTGCCGTCCTTAGTGACATTCACGTTCTTCAACAACTCGTCGACCTCGTCGTTCGACAACTTCTCGCCCAACGAAGTGAGAACTACAAAAGATTAGAAAAACAGCTCCTAACATCTTTCTTAAAACCAGCAAATATACTCACTATATCGGAGCTCGCCAACGCCAATAAGTCCAGTCTTGTCCTTGTCGAAAACCTGGAATCCGCGGACGTAATCCTCAGGCTCACCGGGCGCTCTGAATCCATCCGGCCGGTTCAGCACTTGCAAGAACGTCTCAAAGTCGACTACATAAAACGCCAAGTCAGCTACCTAATCCTCTTAAATCTGCAATCCAGAAATATGCAAGCAAAACGTACAGTCTCCGCCAACGGACTCCTCAAGTTCGTCGATCTCGGCAAGAGTCGGGTTCTGGCCGCACGCGCGCAACAGATCACCCAGGGCCTGTAACGCGACCTTGCCGGTTCCTCGCTTGTCAAATAGAGCAAACGCGTTCTGGTACGCTTTGGTGGAAGCCTGTGAAGAAAGGAAAAACCGCGTTAGCCGGGGGGAGTTGTTTCAAGTAGTTTCTTGTCCAATGCTGTAGCACGTGAATGTGGAATACGTACCGATTTCGAAGACATTGTGAGTGGATTAATAGTTGAGACGCCCGAATATCTGTAAGTATGTTAATTTTGCAGCCTGATGTTAACTGACTCAGATAACGCAGGACTGTGTCAACGAGCATGACTGCGCGTGTCGCGAAGCTATTAGAAGACCGCGACGACATCCTGGTCCGGCGCTCTCTCTCAAGACGCGCAAGAGAAATCAATAAAGAACATTAACTTACAAAATCGTTCAATAGCCGAGAAAATAAATCAAGTGCACGGAAAGGGCACAGGATACGAGAAGTTGGTCGCGACTTGTAACAGGCAGGGGTACAAATGTAAACAAATCACTTTTGAACGGGGCGAGGGCTGCCACAACAAAAACATCGCACAAAACCTTAATCGCGACGCGACGTCTTTCGGCTCAACGCCTTGAGTTATCTTCCCTTTTTCTCAATTTATAGTCGATTCTCTCATCAATTATCACTCAGAGGCTCAGAGCTTGCTCAGTCATTTTATATCTCCAATGGGCGACGGTTCCTATTTCACGTCATTGAAGTGAGTACAGTCGATTTGGGTATGTTGTGTGCTGGACGCTGCTGGTGCAGGATTACATTTTGATTTAGTAGTTTTACTTGATTTGAGGGACGCGTCGTTTCTAACAACAATCCTCTAAGGCTCCATTTGCGCTGTATCGATCGGGCTATCAACTTTTCGCGCTTTTGAGTGCTTGTTCAAGACTAAATAGCAGACTGAAAAGAAAAGCTTAGTCAGATTTTAGTCAGATGTTTTTGGCGGCTGTTTTGAGTTTTTGCATAGTTTTTGCACTTAGATGCGGCCGTTGTAGTATAGTGGTCAGTACGCGTCGTTGTGGCCGACGAGACCTCAGTTCGATTCTGGGCAACGGCAACAATGAATTGCCGTCAGCGCGCCCGTCTCCTTTTTTTTTGCTTCTCAGCTCACGACTGTCTCGCAAAACATTACACACCAGCTGGACGTTGCACCCGATGTGCACAGAAGACTCGACAACCACAGCTTTCTTGGATGAAGATCTACTGTCAGCAGAATCGACCAAGCTACGACGAACCCCAGCTCGCGGCCGCCCAGTCAAGAACCGCAGCGAGGTAGAAGGGATCGCACAGCCGGGGTTTGTTGAAGTTTGGCTGATTTCGCTGGCGGTAAATCATCGTCTCGAAAATTGTGGTTATCCGGTTTTCTGTGTTCATTGGGTGCAACACTAATCTATGCTTGAAGAGTTTGAAGGGGGATGGTGCACCGCTGGACAATGTGCAAACTTGGCCCGCGAGGATTACGGAATGGATATTGACGGATTGGATTTGTGCTAGTGCAGCATACAGTTTTGACCGTCGATGCTGTATTAGCTCAAATCCAATCTGTCACTGTAAATAGTATACCGCGTGCTCCAAATAGACCCTATCTGGAGCACTATTTGGAGAACGCAGCATACTACTTACTGTGACTGCATCCGTGACATCCGTGGGAGCCCTACCCCAAAAGCATATCCAGATTCATCGAGAGTCACTCAATTGACTCTCAATGAATTTGGCTATGCTCTTGTGGTACAGGGCGCAGCAGACCGACAGTCTGTTAGATCTCTCCGCCATGGGGTCGATGTTTATGACTTCCTGATACTGCAAATTGAAAACACCTACACAGACCGGGGATACAGTCCCCTTACAAGGGCTTCAATTTGCAAAGCGAGTGTATCCCCGCTCTGCGTAGATGCCGTTGATTTGTGTATCAGGAAATCATTGATGATGCACTGCTGCGAATTGGGTCTGTAACTGTTTGAAAAGTAGAGTAGCGTTTGATCAATGATTCACTATCAAGTGGTAATTGCTTCTAGTTTATCAAGTAAAAAAATCCATTCCTCCACCGTTCAATCTATGTACAAATACCTCTCAAGTATACACAACAAACGGCCCCCTCGTCATATTAAACACGCGACTCCTATATTCGCGAGATCGCCCACCCACCCAGTAGCGTAGCATAGCGTAGCATAACAATTAAAACCAACCCACACCCAGCACCGTATAAACCATAGAAACTGCAAAAATCTATAAGCCTGTACAAATCTAACAAGATAACGCCGTGCAACAGATACAAAAACACAGAAAACAGATACATAAAAGCAAATAGTCATGGATCAAGTCATTAAACAATCAGGTCAGAGCTGCGCTTAGTCTTCACGCTGACAACGTCGTCAACATCATCGATGACTACAGCGTCCTTCTTCTCAAACGCATGCAGGTGAGGAGGAGGAATCTCGTCGATCTGGGACACGTAGGAGTCAGCCGGGAGCAGCGAGGCATTCTCGTCAGCCGCCGCCTCGGATCCAGAGAAGATTGAAGATCCACTGGAAAGGCTGAGCACGTCGACCTCGACGTTCATCTCGGCTTGTCGCTTGGCCTCAAGACGCTTCTGGCGCCAGTAGTAGAGGTACTGAGCGAGAATGCCAAAGTCGAGCATGGTCTGGCACATGCCACCGATCTGGTAGTAGTAGTCGGTGCCGTCAATGAAGTAGTTGATCGTCTTCACCGCATCGGCCGAAACCCAAGCGAAGAGCAGGGTGAAGCGGAAACCGGACAGCGAGTGACGGCTGTAGTTGAGCATCAACTGCGGCAGCGGCAGGACAGCCTCGAGCGCAACTGCAATGCGCGCGATAATGCTGTACCATGTGTCGAACGAGCGCAGGAACAGGTGCAGGATGCCAATGAAGGCGATGAAGACGACAGTGCACTATATGACAGTTAGTCGCCAGAAAGATAAACAACAGCGCGTAAACGGCAGCACGTAAACAACACAGCTGCACGTGTGCCAAAGTTGTTGCGCGCGCCGGGCTGGGGCGGGAGGATAAGGCGTCGATAAGACGCGGGTAGGCACGTGACGCGATAAGGTACCGCGTCCAGGCGCGAGATGCCATGTACCCGCCGCCTCCTGTCCCGCGGCCCATACACAGCGCAGCAAAAGCAAAGACACCGCGCGGCACAATCGCAACGCGTGCGTGCGATGGCGATGCCGCGCTGAAACGCAGCAAGAGCGCGCTGGTGCAACAAAACACAAAAAAGGAAAACTCACAATGTAGAAGGTCCAGTCGGACTTCCACTGCCAGAAATGCAGCGGACGCTTGAACGGAATAAACAGATCCTCCATGCCAGTCTTGCGGCGCCAGGCGGCAGGCATGTACATCAGCGCCATCTTGAGGTAGATGAGCTGGACGCCGAGCATGGTGCACGACTGCAGGAAAATGGCGAGCTCAAGGTCCCGGCCGAGCCAGTAGTAAATTCGCAGGGTGGAAACGGCCATCAACAGGGCACAGGTGTCGAGAGCGTAGCCGTCGGACGACTTGCGGCGCCAGACGAAAAACATCTGGTCGACGTAGGACGTGATGGGCGACGCGGCCAGGAAGGCCGCGATGATGTAGTTGAGCGGGATGCCGAGGATGACAACCCCTTCTGCGGCAGACATGGTGGGTGGTTGGGGGTGGAGGAGGAGGGAGATAGATAGGAAAGAATTGCTGTATAGGCGTATAGCAAGAAGTGTTGTAAGAAGCAGGGAACTGGAGGAGCAGGAAGTGGTGAAGCAATTATAAGAGTGACGATCTGTGACACGGAGCGGGCGGCACGCAGTAAACTTTCGCCGCTGATTGCGCGCGTTACCCGGCGCCGCGCGGTGGCGAACACGCACGTCATCGCCCGAAGCGGCAGGCGCACAACACGGCGCGCGCGCGGTTGCCCGGGCAACGGACCGCCACTGCGCCGCCCGGCGTCATCGTCGCCGACTTTCGTCAGCAGACTGACCTTCACGAGCCACGACGTCATGCGAACTTGCCGTACGCGGTTCGCTATATACTCCTCGCTTTCTGCCGTTCGTAATCAGCTACACGAGCGGCCTGGTTGTCTGTGCGACTGCACCGTCCGCCTATCGTCGGGCCTGTGCTACCAAACCAGAAATCGATATCGCAGTTGCCAGTTCTTGATGAAATCTTTCGTGGTCTTTTGATATACTTCCTTCTCGTCTGCCAATTGCCATTTATGATCATTCGCTGTTCACTATCTATATTCTATCCAACTGCCATTAGCCATACCTCTCTCTGATTCCAACTGCTAATCTTCATAATACTCCGCTTGTCCGAGAAGGTACACCGAAACATTGAGCACAGTTGTCAGCGTCTACAGGTTACGACTTACAGCTTACAAGTTAGAGCTCATGTTAACAGTTAATTTGTTACATCATACATGTATGAGAGAGGAATTGTGAAGTGTCCAACAGTCTATTCTCAGATTGCACGTTCCTCGCGACTACGGATCTCACTTCTGATCGGATCCGCTAGGGTTTATCTGGTGTTCAGGGTTCACGGGGTTTACGGGGTTTCTAAAGGTATAGGGTTTATGGGGTTTAGCTGACAAGGGTTTGTAGGGTTTGTAGCGACCTGTGCCAATAACCCTAACGGCACAAGGGCGCAGACGTTTGCGGCACAGCACACGTGGAGCCGTGACGGACGACAAGACGGTGACAGACTGGCGGCCGTTCGCTTCACATTCACATCCGGCGTCACAGGTGCTGCATCAGTATCACGGTCGGCGGCAGCTCTGAACCTGAATCTGAATCTGATTTGAACAAGTGGTGTAGTAAAGCAAGCAGAAGAGGACAGCATGTAGAGTATCCAAATAGCAGTCTGAACAGACGCGTAGAACTAGAGTTACAAACCCCAGACCCTGAGCTGCTGCGCCGCGTGGCTGGCGGCAGTGGCGGTGCGGTGCAGCACGGCGGCGCGGCCCGTTCGGGCCTAGCGCGGCGGCCGCGCGACGCGCTGCAGCAACCGACACGCGAATAAAGGCGCGACGCCGGCCGCGCCTGCCCTTCGCCTCCTTGACCCGCTTCGTTCTCGCGCAACCCTCCTGCTTCACCGCCCCCTTCCGCTCTTTCTCTACCCCCCGAAACCCCCCTACGCTCCACAATGAAGGGACTCATCCTCGTCGGCGGCTACGGCACGCGTCTGCGCCCGCTCACCCTCACGCTCCCCAAGCCCCTTGTCGAGGTACGTACGCGTCGCGTCTCCCTTTGCTAATTCACGGCCGGCTACCTGCACTGCTTGTTGCCAGTCTTGTGCAACCCCCCTGAACACCGCTAACTGACCTCTCCAGTTCGGCAACAAGCCCATGATCCTGCATCAGGTCGAGGCTCTCGCCGCCGCCGGCGTCACCGACATCGTTCTCGCGGTCAACTACCGTCCCGAGATCATGGTCGCGGCCCTCAAGAAGTACGAGGAGCTCTACAACATCAACATCACCTTCTCCGTCGAGACCGAGCCCCTCGGCACCGCCGGTCCTCTGCGTCTTGCCTCCGAGGTCCTGCAGAAGGACGACTCGCCGTTCTTCGTGCTCAACTCCGACATCATCTGCGACTACCCCTTCCAGCAGCTGGCCGAGTTCCACCGCTCGCACGGCGGCGAGGCGACCATCGTCGCGACCAAGGTCGACGAGCCGTCCAAGTACGGTGTCATCGTGCACAAGCCCAACACCATCGGCCAGATTGACCGCTTCGTCGAGAAGCCGGTCGAGTTTGTCGGCAACCGCATCAACGCCGGCATCTACATCTTCAACCCGTCCGTCGTCGACCGCATCGAGCTCCGCCCGACCTCAATCGAGAAGGAGACCTTCCCCGCGCTCTCCAAGGACGGCCAGCTCTACTCCTTCGACCTCGAGGGCTACTGGATGGACGTCGGCCAGCCCAAGGACTTCCTCTCCGGCACCTGCCTCTACCTGTCCGCCTTGTCCAAGAAGGGCTCCGACCTGCTCGCCCCGACCACCGAGGACTTTGTCCACGGCGGCAACGTGCTCATCGACCCCTCAGCCAAGGTCGGCAAGAACTGCCGCATCGGCCCGAACGTCACCATCGGCCCCAACGTCGTCATTGGCGACGGTGTTCGTCTCCAGCGCTGCGTCGTGCTCCAGGGTTCCACCGTCAAGGACCACGCCTGGGTCAAGTCCTCCATCGTCGGCTGGAATTCGACCGTCGGCCGCTGGGCCCGCCTCGAGGGCGTCACCGTCCTCGGCGAGGACGTCACTGTCGCGGACGAGGTCTACGTGAACGGCGGCTCCGTGCTGCCCCACAAGACCATCACGTCCAACATCGAGCACCCCGCCATCATCATGTGATTGGACATGCTTTCTGTCTCGTCACCTGCTTGTAGTCTAGTGTTGTTGTCTATTTTTGGTTTTGGTTTTTAGTTATTTCTTGCTTAATTTGTCGTTTGTGTTTGTGCAACGGATCTTACGGGCGCTTTGAAATTGTGTTTTCTTTTCCTGAGAAAAAAGAACGAAGCGCGATAGTGTGTCCGCCATCGTCGAAAAGTCAGGCTCATTCGTTTAGTCTCCATTTGTGTTTTAATTATCTAGTATCTACTATCCATCTTCATTGTACGTACTAATTGAATTATTTTCCTCTTGTTTCCTCTTCTCCTTGTCCTCTTTTTCTCTCTGCCCAAACGCGTCTTGTTCTCCTCACTTATCGCGAAGTTCCCTCCTTGTCCGTCCGCACTGCCACCGCCGCACGCCGCATCCGGCCCGCTCTCCGCTGTAATTTTCTAAATTTGCATCTGCGTTTGCCGCGTGGCGCGTGCCTTAAAAAACTCTCTGTTCAGTGCAACCTTTGACGCGCCCTGGCTCTGACATGTGTTCGTCCTTTGCTTCTTTCGCGTTTCCAGGGTGTATTTCCAAGTTCTACAGTTCATAACTTCCTTACAGCAATGCCAGTAAAAAATTGGCAAAACGAATTAAAAAAAAGTAATGACAACCCTGGGATTCGAACCCAGGCCTCCGAAGAGATGAGAACCTTAATCTCACGCCTTAGACCAACTCGGCCAGATTGCCTTGATTTTTTAAAAAAAATTGAAAAATAGCCACCCCCGATCGCCAAAAACAATTACGTAAGCCGGGGCCCAAGCGGTCTCGTTTTACGATAAAAAAAAAAACAGCCGCTTTTCTTTATCTTCCTCAGTCCTCACTTCTTATTCTATGAAGTTAGACTGATAGACACATAAATGTAATACGTTAGCGAGTTGGCGAGCATCTCGCTTAGAGTTAGATCAGTTATGTTAGCAGGGAGTGGGATAGTGGGTCCAGAATACAGATCGATCGCATGTCATCAAGTTCTGCTCCAACTCACCGAACTAAACTCGCAATTTGCTTGCAAAATACCAATTCAATTCGAGTTACAACTTGATATCTTACAGATAATCAGATTACTGGACCATAACAAAACTCAAAATTACTCAATCAGTGCGAGATCCGAGAATAGCCGTACCGTTACATGGAAAGCATGCGACATCTCGAAGTTCTGCCCGCCATGACTTCCGGTCAAGTATTCACAGATTTTGGCGACAAAGAGCAGTACTGCGAGACATCTGCCACAATCGAGGACTGTAGACGCGATACATATAGTTATAGAAACAACAAGTTTTAAAACAGTAATATACAATTAGAATCAGAAATACACATGCACACTTTCGTGCAAATCAAACAACGTGAAATTCACAAAACATAAATAAAGAGGCTGCCATTAACGAAATTGGTCAACCCCTCAAGCTTGTTCTTTAAAGAAACAGTCGTGCACATCCCTCAATGGAAGACGCAAGCATAAAAACCGAAAACATCAAAATAGAATCAGATATCATCATAACCAGCGGAAGAACACAAAAATGCTTCCCGCTCCTAGTAAGTACCCAAATGAAGGAACCAACACATCTATAATCAGACAAGCCTCAAATATTCGCCCTGCACACTCAAGAGTCAAGACTCAACAAGTAGTACTCTAGACATCTGTCCGCTTCTTGACAAAGTCCCAGAGCATCTTTATCAGCTTCTCTGGCATGGTGTACAGATCCAAATGTAATTCGCCCTCTGTATTCAAACGCGTTAGTTTTTAGTTCATAACAGTAATAATGCAAGCTTATGTACCTTCAATGTCACTCCTGTAAAACATCTCAGGAGTCTTATTCTCAGTCACCATCTGGACCACTTGCAACAGATCGTCCTCTCCCAGCTTTTCCAGCGATTCCGCTAATCTATCCAAGTCAAGCTATAACCATTATTAGCAACCCCTTTAAACATCAATTTTCCTGTAAGAAAATACTCACAAGATGCTTATCGTGTTTGCTCTTCTTCTTCATCCCGTCTGCACTCTCATGTTTTCGTTTCTCCTTCCTATTGTCGTCGACCGCGGGACTCGAAATAGATGACACTACCCCAGCGGAATCTGGTAACGGTCCAGATTCTGCCAGAACTTTTGCCAGAGCAGGCCTGTTTGTAGGAAACGACTGAAAAGCCGTTAATACCCACTTGTAACAAATCAACCGCAAAAAAAAACACGTCAACATACCAGCTTATGTGTAACATCATACTTTGCTTGTAGGAAATTCAGATCATGAACTACCGTGTGCTCGCCACCTTTATCCATGACGTGCAAAACAACAGCCATGTCAAACTCGCCCCATCCCTGCTCTTCAAGCTTGAACGGCGGCTTCTTGAGAGCTAAATAAGACGCGTGTGAGCAACCCCCCTTTCCTCAGATCATCACACCTTTCAACCTCGAAAATACAAAACGCTCACCTCTGTTTGGGTTATTAAATGTAGGATGCAGCTTGTACGTGACCTTATCGAAAATATTCGCAGGCAATTCCTCTCCCGACGGACCAAGAAGCGTAACCTTGACCGACCATTTGCGCATCGGAAATCCCTCGCTCACGGGCTCAACATCCTCCAAGACCTGACTCGCAGTCGTTATCTTCACCGTCCTTGTCACCTGTTGAGAAAATATCACGTTAGTTATTTTGGAATCGAGACATATCAATGGCGCGTGTACGCGATCGGATCAAGACTGTTGCTTCCGAATCCAGGAGCCACAAAATCAATGACATTGTCTTCGTGTAAAGACCGGATGCCATCCAAGTCATCTACTCAAGTCCAATAATCATTCATGATCCCTCTAACTCCCGAGACTCATCTCAACCAATCCAATCCCATGCATTCCACAGAGCCTGGGAATCCAAAAGCGGGGGTAACCTCAACGGTCGGGTCGGTCCTTACCTCTTGCGCCATGATCAACAAATCGCTATAGTACTTTCTGCCAGCAGATGACGTTCAACCAAGAGAACGTGATAGTCAAAAAATATCACGGAAGATATATTCGTGCGCGTGGGTTCTGCATGCAGAGTTGTGGATTGTGCTTTCTACAAGTTGATATTGGTATGCGATTAACTTACAACTACAATTCATAAGGCGATCCGGTCTCAATTCGAGGCACGTGACGTGGAATTGACATCGATCATCAGCCAATTCAAAGACATCGAAACAGTTCTAGCATGATCATAGAACGATTCTACAAGTTACCAGTTCATCGGCTGACGGCTCGTCAAAGAGTTCTTTGATCATTTGAGCTAAGTCCATCACGCCGCCCAGTTAAAAGTCAAAGCATCCTTGAATGATCACAAATGAAAAACAAGCAAGACGTAGTATAAAAGTTCCTATAAATCCAGCACATTTCTCTCTTTCGCATTAAATGACGTATACATGTCGCGGTAGAAGTATAGCTAGCTTCATGAGGCAGCACCTTGCCAACTTCATCAACACCAACTTTATCTATTTCTTGAACGCAGCTTCGTTAGCCTCCTGGGCCTCGCCAAACTTCTCCTTGAACAGGTTCGCGTCTTCAAAATATTAGCAATGACGTAATAAAACAGCAGACAATAGATACTTACTCTCAGAGTTAGCGAAGCGGATAGCAACAGTCATAGCCTCTGGCTCGCCTTCGCTGATATCTCCAGACGCAGTGTAAACCCAGCTTCGGTCACTTCCAACATTAGCAGAAAGCTTTATCGACGGAACAACTACTCTCGTTAATATTGGCTCTCTAGCGCACTACCCCTATTAAATTAGAAACATACTGTAGTGGTTGGCACAGGTCTTCAGAGTCTTGTCTCGTCGCATGACCAACCGGACTTTGCCAGACTCCTTGTGCTTCAAGAATCGAACATCTCCGGTTCCTCTCTCCTTCCATTCACCAGGCTCATTGGTCGTGTCGAATTTGAACAGTTTCGCGCGGCTATTGGAAAAAACAATCTGGTTAGCGGGGGCTCGCACAATAGCATTATCACGAGCGCCACCACTCACATCTTGAACGTAACCTCTTCCTCCTCTTCGTTCGTCTTCACATCAACCTTCTCAAGCTTGACAACAGGCTCAAAGTGAACATCAGGTGAAGCCGGAGCCTCGTCCTCATTCTAAATAAAACAAGTTAATCAACCATCGCCCCTGGATCACGCGCACAATACACCAAAACCAGTAAATCACATACCTCCTCCCCAGCAGCAGCAGACTCAGTCTTCTCCGCAGCAGGCTTAGAAAATGATGAGGCCGTCGCAGGAGCGCCGCCAAACATTCCAAAGATGTTGGTTGTAGGTGCAGCGGCAGCAGGCTTAGGCGCTTCAGGAGTCTCGACAACGGGCTCCTCCTTCTTGCTTTCTTCGGCAGACATTTTTAAGATAAAGTAGAATCAAAAAATGGGTTAATTAATAATAGAGATCCGCAAGAAATTCTCAGTAAAGAAATCTCTATTGGAATTGCAGATCGAAATTGTAGCGATAACTTGGATCTAAAATTTAGAGAATTCGAGATCAATCGATCATGAGCGCGTCGAGAGCGATCGCGAGAAATTTCAAAAAACTTAAACTTTAACTTTCAACATATTTTACAGGGAATCAAAACAAAGATTTGAGAAATCTACTTAGTTTTCTCTCAATCGGATGCAATTGAATAGCTTCTATCGATTAATTTCTGGACTTGACTCCCTTTAGAAGGATTTATGTTATCATCACTAATTAAGTATATATCGCTAAGTATAACTAACAAGAATTCATTGCACGCCGACGACCGTATACGCCACGTTCCTTTGTCTTTCCCTTGACATAAAACACCAGATTACTCCATATGTCCCCAGACCGAACCGAAAAAACACAAGCAGAAAACATCAATACAATACCAATTAACACCATTACCAGTCAACATCGCAGAATTCTCAAAGATCTCGCCCGAGAAAAAAGCTCATTAATTCAAGTCATACGCATTCACTAAATCGAGGTCTATTTAGCCCAGAACCGTTTCTTCTTATTGACTTCTTTC
This sequence comes from Myxozyma monticola, assembly GCA_030568405.1. Lineage (NCBI taxonomy): Eukaryota > Fungi > Ascomycota > Lipomycetes > Lipomycetales > Lipomycetaceae > Myxozyma > Myxozyma monticola. The sequence continues at coordinate 48,519 of JAJLTV010000052.1, read as the reverse complement.
TTCGGCTTGGCCGACATTAGATGTCCACACTTGTTCATAAGTTTGTTGTAAACCTTGGACGCGTTCTTCTTTGCTATAGCCTTGTTCTTATGCTGACCTTTCATTTTCTCGTTAGCAGTCGTCTTCACGCTCGTCATAAGTTTGCTGGTGGAACCGAGGCCAGCTTGAAGTCCGCGCGCCATATAATCCTGGAGATCTTTCAGCTCTTTCTGGATCTGCGGGAGAGTACTGGAAGAATACGAGATCACGGAATCCTTGGAACGCTCGGCGTGCTTGTAGAGCTTCTCACCGTGTCGCGCAACGCTCTTCTGGATCAACTTGAACTCAGCAGCGTGAGCAGCGGCAGAATTCAAAGCCAGAAACCTCATCGGCAACATATAATCACTATAAAGCAGGTGAACCGATCGCTGCGACGACTCCCAAGCGTTCTTGAACGCGCTGGACATCCCATCAGTCATAACTTCAGTCTTGGTCACGACCGACTCTCTTTTCGTCTTCGTCTCGAATTCAACAATGTGCCACTCCTTGAAATATCCATCGTGACGATTGACATATACTTCAAGCGTCAGATTGACGGCACCCCAAGCATCTTCAGGTTTCACCTTCACCATCGCAGACTCGTCAAACATCTTCGATTCAGTGAACGAGACAGGCTTCGACTCATACGCACGCGTGATGGATTGCACCTCAAAATGTTCTACTGCGCGCTTGGAGGACAAGATAGACAGCATAGAGGAGTACGTGGGAATACTCTCCGGTGCCTTGATCAAAACGATGTTCGGGCTTACCACCTGGTACTGGAACTTTGTGGTCACAGCCAATGACGAAATAAGCAGGTAAGATACAAGAGCTACCGTTCCAGCACTTGCTGCACCTGCAAAGAAAGGTTTTCCAGGAACATTTGCAAAATCAGAGAAGCGCGGAAGACTGGGGAGACTAGGCAATCGAGATAGGAGACGCTAAATTTAGTGAGCAGGCAAATCAATCCAATTAGCAAACAAAACCAGCATACCTTTGAGTTAGAGTTGTCCGCTGTAGTCGAACGAGCAGACGCGGTCACTGATTTCTTTGTTTGATTTCTGCCAAAGACGATAGAATACAGATCTGCTCCGTCTCTGCTGAAAAACGATTCCCTCGACATCTCAATCACGTGGGTATGTGAGACCTTCGTGGCTTTGTATGAGAGAGTACTGCGATCTGGATTAGTAGGAATAATCACCACGACTGGAACATCGACGAAGCTCTCAATATAGGTCAGACTCTCGTCTACCGCTTGCGCTCTTGTGGGATCAGGATTGGCAAGTCTAAGACAAACAACCAAGTCCGGGTCGCAATCGAATGGGCGAGATAGCGAGGAGAGCATGAGAACACCACCATCCCTGCCCATGGTCACGAACTGAAAGCTTTTGATTGTGGGACACCAGTAATAGAACGGAGCAAAGATACTGAAATTCTCGATCGCCATGAAAATCAAACTCAAGAGCGGTGAGAACAGCGAGAACGTGGACTTTCTGTACATTTCCCGGATCTTCTCCTGAACTATCTCTGGTATCTCCCCCTTACCACTGTCATTGAAATCACCGCCGTCGCTGAAGTATAGCACAGTGGGAGACTTGAAGAAATCAGAGAGTGAGTACGGGAACGAAAAGCGAGACGATAGCCCGAAAATCAGCTTATTCACCAGGTCATTCATGAAACTGACGACGGGCAGCAGCCAGAACGACACGGCATGTCTCGAATCGGGAGCATGGGAAGACTCGGTCTCATCGCGTGCTTGAATACCAACAGCTTCGTGCTGTACATTTAGTGCCGGAATCTCAGAGATCTCGTCACCAGAAAGAATGAGAGATTCCTCAGACTGACGCTCTGTATCGTTTGACAAGATGCCAAATTCAGTTCGGCGATAGCTATCGGTGATTGACTGGTCACTCTCAGCTAGATCGGCCAAAGTAGTGGGTCGAAGTAAGCTTGCATCGGAGACGCTGTAGTTGAGCTCGCCTTCGGCCGTCGACACTCCCGAGATAATACTGTACGTATCCTCATCGTCGGTAGCTGTGTTGGGACTGATAGAGTGTCCATCGTCCGAAGAATCAATATCCACTTCCTCGTGATCAATCTGATCCGACGAAGAAGCGCGACCCGCGTAACCGGCCGGCATCAAGAACACGCATTCGTCACCTTCGTCAGAAGCAGCGGTTATATCCATGCTGGAGCCTTGGGAAGTGTGCTTGGATTCAGGATTGGTGCGCATAACTGGTCACACTGGATGATAGAAGCAAAGTTAGTGACACGAATTCGAGTTGGAATTAGGAGACGTGGCTGCTAGTTAGCTGACGCGGCGGGGAGTGACTAACCTCGCAATACACGTGATATTCAGATCCGATCAGTTTACTGACAGAATCGGGCAATTGGACAGGAATTCAGACGATCTTGCACAAGCAGAGCTGGAAGGTGTCGTCCGTAGAAGGAAGAAACAGAATTCGCACTGAAACGTGAGCTGGCGGAGTGTGACGACCCGTTTGTGGTAGTTAGAATATTAATACGCGGAATAAATATGACGTACGAACGCGTTAAAGTGTGCTGCTGGCTCGTGATCTCCCAATTCCGACACAAATTGAACTCTGTTTCGCGTTCTATGTCAACCTACAAGTGCTGGATTCTGCACTTTTCTATGTCGACTACGAAGACTATACATATGGCCCGGCTCATACACCTCAAAAGTCCAATTCTCAAGTTTTTACTTAAAATTTAAGGATGGTGTCTTCTAAAAATGCGAACTGCAGCTAGACTGAAACCCGAGGCAGAACCTTAATTTAGCCCGTGATCGCTTGGGTGGACCCTTTATTTCGGAGCGCTCGCGATCAACGATCAATTAATATTGAGTAATTGTCAGTTTCTGTAATTAATAGATAACCTACGCAGCTTTGCAGATGCGTATATGATATTAGTGCATAAATATTTATTAGAAGTCAATCCTCTAAAATGCGTCATCCAGCTTCAATCGCGGCGCGATATTCATAGACAAAAGCTCCTGGAACAACAGCTTCGCCGCGTACGGGATCGTAAGTTTGTACACTCCCTTCGCAGATTTGCAAGTCGTACACCAACCGTTGTACCCCATAAGCCCACACTTGTTGCAGACATCGACCTCAAAAGCGTCTGACGACAACATCAACCGTTCCAAAAGTAACTGAGAGGCACCGTACGCAATCAAGCAGTCACGTTCCATCTCACCTAATCGAAGACCACCATCGCGAGAACGACCTTCTGTAGGTTGACGAGTAAGCACCGCTCGAGGACCACGCGCACGAGCGTGCATCTTGTCAAGAACCATGTGCTTCAACTTCTGATAGTAAATCGGACCAAAAAAGATGTAAGCCTGGAGACATTCACCAGTGATTCCAGATGTGAGCATATCCTTTCCGGAATAACTAAATCCCTTGTCAACCAGAATTTTGGACATCTCCTCCAATTTACTTCCTCCGAATGCTGTGCCATACTGTAACGAGCCGTCCAGCACACCTGCTTTTCCGGACACGAGCTCAATCATCTTGCCCACCGTCATACGAGACGGGAAACCGTGAGGATTCATGATAATATCCGGGCATACGCCGGAATCCGCAAATGGCATGTCTTCCTGCTGCACGATAATACCACAAACACCCTTCTGACCGTGACGCGAAGAAAACTTATCACCCAACTCGGGACGACGAGTTTGTCGAAGAAGAACTTTGATAAGAGGTTGCTCGGATTCCGAAGAGGTAAGAAGAACTTTGTCGATGTAGCTCGGTTCTGGAGACTTATAGTTCACCGGACTGTCCTTGTACTCTTCCGTAGACGGGAACGCTCCGCCAGGCGCGCCAAGCATACTATCAGAAGCATTCGTCGGGATCTGCTTGTTGACATATGTCATTCCTGACGATACCTGCTCGCCAACACCGGGCAATCCATCATTCTCCAAAATCGTATGCTTGTAAATCGGGTTTCCCTCCATGTCACGCTTGACACCATCCAGCCGGTCATGCGTCTGATTTGAGTACTTTTTCAGCGTCGTCGTATTCTTCTTCAATACCTGGCATCTACCAAATCCGCGATCGATCGAAGCCTTGTTGATAACCAGCGCGTCTTCAATATCGTAGCCAGAGTAACTCATGACAGCTACCGTGGCATTCTGACCCGCAGGCAACTTATCGTACTCAATCAGCTCAATTGTTCTAGTTTTCACCATAGGTTGCTGCGGGTATACCATGAGGTACAGCAGAGTGTCGATTCGTTGAAGTTGATTATATGCAATAGCTCCAATGGCTTGCTTACCCATAGCACATTGATAAGTGTTACGGGGCGACTGGTTGTGATGCGGATAGGGAATAAGTCCCGCGACGGCTCCGAGGATGGTAAATGGCTCGATTTCCAAATGCGTAGTAGATTTGTCAATCTGATGGTCGTAAATCGCAATCATGCAGTCGTTCTCTTCGTTCACGTCAAGGTATTCAACAAGGCCAAGCTTGAGGAAATCATCAAACACCATACGTCCTTCTTTCAGTTCCTAGCATAAGTTAGTAACCGCGCGCTATTCATTGCATCGGAGCCAAGAATGAATCATACCTCGATATGCTTATCTGTAACCAGTGATTTCATCTTCTCAATAATAATCAGTGGCCGACAAATCCGCCCGCCATCAGTCGCGATATGCACAGCCTTGTGATGATGATTGACGTTAAAGCTGATAAACGCAGACACGCGTCCCTTTCTGCGCAGTTTCCGGAATCGATTGACGAATCTAATTGGTGTCCGAGTGATTCCAAGTAACGTACCGTTGAGGAAAATACCATAAGATCCTGGCGCATGAAGCTCGTGACCGGTGATGGTAGAAATTCCTTCTGCTCCAAGAACGTAGACTAACTTCTTAATCGGTTCGTCTTCATCGTCCGTGGTGATGTGCGTCATTAGAGCCAGGTTCTTCACTAGACCACACGCTTCACCTTCAGGCGTATCGGATGGGCAAACTATATGCATATTAGAAACGGCGTTCAATCTTCACATTAAACAAAAGCACTTACGCATTCCAAATTGTGACGGCTGTAGTGATCGCGGACCACTGACTTTTCTCGTCTTTTCAAATTGACTGGAAATCCGTGTCATCATACCAAGCGCAGAAATATAACTCAGCCGACTCAGCACATGAGTAACTCCCGATCTCTCCATCTTGAATCGCTTCAAAGACCAATTTCCCGTTGAGATAGCGCGATTCATACCGGTCGTGATATTGTTACTGTGAATGGTGATATTCAGAAGTGCATCAAACTCGTTCGTCCGATTGGGCTTTTTAAGAACTTTGTCGATACTGGTCTTGAAGTCGCTGTTGAACTTTTTGAACAGATCTTCAAACAGAAGAGACAGCAGCTGTCCCGCAAGCTCAAGACGTTTGTTTCCAACATAATCTCTATCATCCACCAACTCCGGATTCACCATCGCCATCAACACTCGTCGAGTCATGATCGCCATGTAAATAGCCTTCTCTCTGAAATCAAGATCGTTCACAGAGATATGCGCAATAACAGTCGTCGCGAGCGCTTCCAATCCTTCCTGAAGCGGAGACAGCCGTGGCGCCATCGGACGTCGACTAGTTTTCACCTTGGAGCCCAAGTACTCGAGCGCTTGCTGTTGTGTAAACACATTCAACTTTGCGCATTCTTCCATATTGATCGCAAAGACTTCCTGGTAACGCTCATCTGCGCCCGCGACAAGTTGCAGGATCTCAAAGTCCGACGGAATTCCACACGCCTTGAGCGCCAATACGATCGGAATGTCTTCCGCGATGGAGTTGTGCTTCAAGTAAATCTTGTTGTGCTTTGTCAAGATGTACGTTTTCGATTTCCGTTCGTGCGTAGAACTTGTCACAGAGGCCTGAAAAATTCCCTTCTTATCGTCCGCTTCCACAATAATACGGTTCTTGCTCAATTGTTCTTGCACGAGAATCACCTTTTCCGTACCATTCACAATGAAATAACCACCGGGATCCAGAGGACACTCAACCAATTTTGCCATCTCGGTCTCGTCTTTGCCTGTCAACACGCACCTGGCGCTTCTCAGCATAATAGGCATCCGTCCAATTTCAAGATTTCTATACACAACGATCTTTTTCCCCCGAGTATACTCCACGTCCACTTTAATGGGTGCAGCGTACGTTAGATCGCGTAATCGGCATTCCTGGGGAGTAATCAATTTGTTGAAACTGTTCTGCTCCCGGCGCTCAGGCATGTTAACCCGAATATCGAGATATTTGAGGTAAAACTCCGGGTCAACATCACTGACCACCCGCTCATTAGCTTTCACGATCTTCTTGATATCCACATTCACAAAGTAGTTAAACGAGTCCAGATGCTGTTTAACTAATCCCTTAACTTTCAGAAACGCAGGAAGCAGAAGCCACTTCTCCTAAATCACGTCCCGTTAATACTGCTCATGAGTCTTTCTCTCATCTCTACTACTTACCTCTGCTGTCTTGACCGGATCAGTAAGTTTCATGCCATGATAAACAGGCTCGAGCAAATCGTTAAACGACGCGTCGCCAACTTTCGAGTCCTCGGCGGGCATTATACGTAAGTACCCTGGCTAGAGCTACACACTCTGCCGCATGCAATTCGCTCTTGAACTTCGTATATCCAATTCTGCAATAACGCAAAAGGAATGACCAGCCGAACAGTTCAAGAGTCCGAGTTGGGAGTTGCTGAGCAAGCGGATTTTTTTTGTTAAGTCGCGCCGCAACAGAAATCGTGAGCCGCGCCGGTTGGAAACCAGTCACGTGATATTTAAGACTCGAGAATTTCAAAACGCAGCCTCGAATCGACCTTAGGTCTCATGGTAGTTTTTGTACAGCTTGGAAGGAAGTTATATCAAACATAATCTCTAGATCAGTCAATTGCGTTAGACGCGATTGTATTTTTTAGAGAACATCGGCACCGCTCCAATCATGCGAATACCAGCGACCCGACCCCGGTTCGCACTCCCGAACCGACTCTTTTCAACAACCTCGCGTCTCAACCAACCCGCATCTCCCCCTACACAACCAAAATCGCAATACCTCGGACATCCACAGTACAATCTTCGTCACTTAGCAGCAAATTCAGAAGAGTACGTCACATCTTGCATCAACCGCCGGCTCCCACAAGCTGCTGCCGCGATTCCGGAAATCGTGAAGCTATATCATGAAGCGAACGCGTTACGCACGGAAAGGACGCATGTTTACTCCGAACGAAAGAAGCTGCATGATGGACTTAAACTAGCGCGATCAAAAGACAGTAAAGTTCCGTTTTTGCAAAGGTTGGGAGAGTTGAAAGAGGCTGGAACTAGAGTCGATGATCAGATCGCATCTTTGGATTCTCAAATTCGCGACAAAATGGACGGTGTACCGAATTTGTTACCTGAAGGGTGTCCGGTAAGCGAACCTGAAGTGGTGAAATACCTGTGCCCGTCTCCTCCAGCCGCTACACCAACAAAAATTACAGACGACGAGTTTACAAGAGTCATTGATTTCGAAGCAACGCGCCCAGATCACGTCGATATAGGTACCGCACTCGGCATAATTGATCTTCAAACGGCATCCAAAGTCTCTGGACATGCATTCTACTATCTGATTGGCGATGGCGCGTTACTTGAACAAGCATTAGTCCAATTCGCACTCTCAAAAGCCCGAAGCAAAGGTTTCAAAGTGATGATGCCCCCATCCGTTGTTCGACGCGAATACGCTGCAGCGTGCGGTTTCCGACCACGAGACGCGGACGGTGAACGCCAAATTTATAATCTAACTATTGCGGGCGCCAATTCAGAGGACAAGGAAACAGACGAGGGAACACTGTGTTTGACTGGCACTGCGGAGATTCCGCTTGCGGCATGGGGAAGTGATCGCACTTTTGAAGCCGCGGAGTGTCCTGTGAAAATAGCGGGTGTGAGTCGGAGTTATAGAGCCGAAGCAGGCGCGCGGGGACGCGATACAAGGGGAATTTACCGCGTGCATGAATTCACGAAAGTTGAACTGTTCGCGTGGGTTCCGGAAACCACACTTGATCCTGAAGAGCCGCTCCCATCGACAACGATGCTAGAAGAGCTGCGAATATTGCAGGAAGAGATCATGAGCGACCTGGGTCTGCATTGCCGCGTGCTAAACATGCCGAGCAATGACCTTGGCGCGTCTGCCTTCAAGAAATACGATATCGAGGCATGGATGCCCGGTCGCGGTGGGTGGGGTGAGGTCACCTCGGCGTCGAATTGCACAGACTACCAAGCACGTCGCTTGCATACGAAAGTGCGTCTAGATGGGAAGAACACGGTATTGTCGCATACGCTGAACGGGACTGCGATGGCGGTGCCGCGGGTCATTGTGGCTATTTTGGAGAGCTTTTACGACGAGGAGAGGAATGCCGTTTGGATTCCGAAGCCGCTGAGGAGATACTTGGACGACCGGGCGTGGATTGAGAATGAGTAGGTGTACATAGAAGACCACTGTACATAAATCTGCATATATCAGGCAATTAATGCTCGCTGGGTTTCTAGAGGTTTAAGTTACGCATTCTGTAAACCCTAGGGCTCATTTATTCCTTTACAACGTTGCTAACCCTGGCAGCCGACCCGCGGGCGCCGCGGCGCCCCCAATTTTTGTTGCCGACCGCGCCGATTGCCAGTTCTGGCTAATGCGGACTATGCAGTCTTCTTGAGTCTGGCCTCAGTGATTAACACGCTGTTGACGTAAACACGTGAACTGAACCTAAACACGACGCGATGCCCAGCCGCGACGCGTATATGCTTTGACCCGTTTATTGACTTTGACATCCCGCGCTTTCCCCGCACTCGGCTGCGCTAATGGCCGTAGAAGTATTTAACAACATTGCAGTTCTTCTCCGATACCTTCACCATGATATGGTGTATTTTCTGTATACCAACTATCTACATATATTGCTGTATACTTCTCTGACAACAGTCAGTAGTTAATAGTCAACAATGACCGTCCCCTCGCTCGAGGTCTGCTCCGCAACGACGAAGCTGAACTCCGGCTACTCGGTGCCCATGATCGGCATGGGCACCTGGTGCGGCAAACCAGGCTGCGACGATCCCGCCGCGCTGCGGTCGGTGATCGTGGAGGGCCTGCGCCAGGGCTACCGCCTAATCGACACCGCGACGATGTATCTCGTCGAGCACATAGTCGGCGACGCGTTGGCAGAGTCGGACGTTCCGCGCGAGGAGATCACGATCATCACGAAACTGGTCTCCGAGGACCACGCGCGTGTCGAGGAAGCCTTTCTACAGTCTCTCGCGTGGCTCAAGGTCGACTACATCGATATCTGGCTTATGCATTGGCCGCAGTCGCTGACCCCGGCCGGCAAGCCCATCGCGACGCCCACGCACCAGGAAACTTGGCTGGCGATGGAAGCAGTGCAGCGCAAGTATCCGGACAAACTGCGCAGTATCGGCGTCTCAAACTACTCACTTAAGACGCTGTCCGAGCTGCTTCCCGTAGCCACAATCATCCCGGCTATGAACCAGATCGAGATCCATCCGATGCTGCCTCAGCTCGAACTCGTCAAATATCTCCAGGAACTCGGCATCACGGTTTGCTGCTACTCACCGCTAGGACAGTACAACTCCCCGATCTTGACACATCCGGATATCGTCGCTGTTGCCACGAAACACGGTGTCGGTACAGGCCAGATCGTGCTTGCTTGGGAAGTATCTAGAGGCCTAATCACGATCCCCGGCGCGAATCCTCTGTTCCTGGAGAAGAACAGACTGCATCCTAAACTAGACGCGGAAGATATCGCGGTTTTGAACGGGTTCCATCTGAAGAAGGGTATGCACAGAAGACTGTGCGAGATCGGCGGGCACACGCCGACCGGACACGACATCTCGTTTGGCTGGAATTACGCTCAGCTTGGATGGGACGAGTTTGACGTAGAAGACTGATTCAGTAATAGTTGGGCTATATCTCTCGGCCAGCAGCCTGGATTTATTGCCAGTTTTACCACCGTATGCCACGAATAAAATCCAATGCAATTATGCAAATAGATCCGCTCTCAGTCCTCTCGCCGTATTCTTACTCTTAGTCGCCACTATAACCCTATAAACCCTAGAACCAAACCCTCGAGAATTTGACCCGGTGATGCTTCTCCGCGTCGCGATCACAAAGGATTACAGAGTAAGGGGTTTGTTCTTTAAAATCGGGGATTCGTCGCCGCGTCGGTCTCGCGTCAATTAACTAATCCCATACACGCACCAAACTCCCTGTAATATTCCTTGAAGATCCGCTACTTTTAAGTTACGAGTATACAAATCTCGAGGGATTTGGATTCTGAGATTATTGATGCCTTACAAAGCGGGGCCAGCGGTCGGGAATGCCGGATGACGGCCTGATCCTCTGTATACCTTCCTTATAAATACCCCCTTGAGGCGCGCTCCAACATCTCCAGCGCCAGTATAAGATCTATACAAACCTCTAGCAGTTAATAGTTACTGTTACTACTAGTTTACCGACTGTCTTCGTTAGAGAATATTGGCTGAATTGCAAGATGACTCCTATTGTTTTTGTACGTCACGCTCCGTCTTGGAAAAGCTCTTTGCCTTTACTAATTACTTCTCAGATCACTGGCGGGAACGGCTTTATTGGCACATGGGACGTCAAGACGATGCTTGAGCGAGTACGTTTACCAATATAGTCAATTGCGCTTACTTCGTCGCTAACCATGTTTCCTTTCCGCAGAACTATCGTGTTCGTGCAGCTGTCCGCAGCGAGGAAAAGGCACTCCAACTCAAAGCCGCTTTCCCCGGCTCAGATTTACTCGAGACAGTCATTGTTCCCGACATCACGGTCCCGAACGCATATGATGAAGCTATCAAGGGTGTAACATACATTCACCACCTCGCGGCCTCGCTTCTCCTAGGGTCGTCTGCTGGCGATGTGACTTTACCGCTTTCGGAGCGAATCAAACCGGCTGTTAATGGCTGCGTCAATATTCTTGAAGCGGCTACCAAGGAACCTATGATCAAGAAAGTGATTCTTATGAGCTCTGTGCTTGCTGCCGTCACAGGAGAGCAGCTGGGTGATCCTGATCTTGTCGTGAACGACGACTCATGGGCGACAACTACGTATGAAGAGGCTGCTTCGAGCCCAAGCCCTTCTGCGGCTTATCGCTACTCCAAACTTGCAGCCGAAAAGGCGGCCTGGGATTTCCTCAAGACTCACGAGTCCGAAGTGAAGTACGCTTTTTCGATTTTCAACCCGACAGTCGTGCTCGGAGAGTATATCATCAAGCTTCCAAAGCTTGAAGTATCTAACATGCTTGTGGCCGGATCATGGGCCATGCCTGAAGTTTCTCCTACTCTCTTTGGATACCTTGTTAGCGTCAAGGACGTTACCAAGGTGTTAGCCGAGGCCACCACGGATTCCAAGACTGATGGCCGGCGATTCATTCTTTCAGCCGGATACTTCTCTAATCTGAAGGTAAGTTACGCGGTTTTTCAGTAACATGTGTTAGTGACTGACATGCTCTGCAGGTTCTCGAATCGGCCAAACGCCAATTCCCGGATAAGAAGTTCCCTCCCCCCAGCCAAGCCTTGCTTGACGAGAAGACTTCGGTTGCGAAAATTGACGGCTCGTCGATTGAGAAAGTTCTCGATTTTAAATATGAGTCTCTGGATGACATGATCAAGCCTGTCGCGGAGATGTTTTTTACCGCTTATGGAGGAACAGTGGAGTTGCAGGTGTAAGATATTTATTTATCCGTAGTTGCGATGATCAAGTGAATATAATTTATGCAAATAATCGGAATGTTCTGAAATTTAAATGAATAGTTCATTCCGAGCATGTACTAGCGATCCTTAAAAATCAGTTGTGTCGACGGATCGAGGTAACATCGATGAACAATTAACTTACTTTGACAGCCAGATCCTCCGCATGCAGATCGACACAATGCACCAGCTAATTAACGAAATGCATACTCAGCCATTTCAATTTCTATTGTCCACCCTCATCGAATACTCTGTAACTACCAACTTGATATAACCGGCAAAATGACCCAGTCTGAGATTATCTTGTACGACCTGGCGTGCGCCAAAGGCGTCTGCTTCAGTCTCGCCGTATGGAAGAGTAAGTACATCTGCTTGTCGCGCGCAATCATGATTCAATCGCGCTACTGAAAACTGACAATTGTATATTTGTATAGTCCGCATGATGCTCAATTACAAGAAAATCCCCTACAGGACTGTGTTTCTGGAATTCCAGGACATTGCACCGACATTGGAAGCGCTGTATGTATAATCTGGTCATCTCTTTATCAAATTCATCGACTGACTCCATCCAGTGGCATTCCTCCGCACAAAAATTTCTTAGTGCCCTATACGGTCCCCGTGATCAGCGACCCTTCGCACAATGTCCTCCTAATGGACTCTCCCGCGATCGCGCAATACATTGAGACTACATATCCATCACCTCCGGTCCTTCTCAGCTCACCACTCGGTACCGAGATCGAAGTCAAGACTCTGCCACCAGCCAACAGACTGATGAGCTCAATCGTCATGCCTTACGAAGTTCTTATCCTCAGTCCCGAAGCCGCATCTTACTTTCGCCGTACGCGCGAAGCCTGGCTCGGACAACCGCTTGAGAGTTGGTTAGACGACGAGGCTGCAATCTGGAGCTCTGTCGACGACGAGCTGCGCGAAGTCGGCGAACTGCTGCAATTGAATAAGGACAATGGACCATTTATACTTGGAAATCAGCTTTCATATGCCGATTTCTTTGTTGCAGGACTTTTGCAGTACATGCGTGTCATGGAAGAGGACAAGCTGTGGAAGAAGTATGACGCGTATCCGGGGTATCGGCGAATCTACGACGCGTGCTCTGAGTATATGGCCAAGCAGGACTAGTTTGTTTACCGTCTATCTTCGTCCTAACAAATAGTAACAATAAACTTAAACAAAAGTTAAACAATTATGAATTTAACATAAAACATTCGGCTTCCAAGGTTGCTCAACTCGACTACTGATTGCGGTTTAGGGTTATATTTGCTTAATTGCTCCAGAATTAAGCATACGTTATAAAATACGCCTGCAAACTTAAACTGGCATCAAAGAGCCGGTCAGTCCGATACGATCGCTATCGCATCGAGAATTCCCATAATCGCGGTCCTCGTCGTTTGTCAAGCCGACAGCAACATTGCCCGCGGACATAAAACCCCCGACTGACAAGCCAATCACGCTGAAATACTAGCCAGATCTCCGTCCCGGCCGTCCAGAAACTATACAGACCGGCAATTGAGCTGCAGCAGTGGCGTGCGCTGTGGTTTCGCCGCGGGAATAACTCGATCGGTTGGCCGACTATATAAACACGCTCTATTGTCCGTCGCAACTGTCCGTTGCAACTGTCAGTGTTTAAACATCGCGATCTATCGAGCTTGAATCAAACACGGAACACAATGAGCAAGTCAGAGATTATCCTGTACGACTTGGCGTGCGCGAAGGGTGTTTGTTTTAGTCCGGTCGTGTGGAAGAGTGAGTTGCTCTCTAGCTTAGCTTAGCGCTACAATTATGCGTTCAGCACTGATCCAACTACAGTCCGTCTCATGCTCAACTACAAGAAAATTCCCTACACGACCGTGTTTCTTGAGTTCCAGGACATCCAGGCGACATTGAAAGCGCTGTATGTACTTCATTCTGCATGCAAGCACACGGGCTAACCATACCCAGCGGCGTCCCTCCGCACACGACAGGCTCACTTTCCTACACTGTCCCCGTTCTCAGCGACCCCTCGCACGACGTTCTCCTAATGGACTCTCCTGCGATCTCAAAGTACCTCGAGGAAACATACCCCTCGCCTGCAGTCCATCTGACTTCCGACCTCGGCACCAAAATCGAGCTTGAATCCCGTTCGAGAGTCGGCAAGTTGATGCAGAGCGCGGTCGTACCTCGTGAAGCCCTGATCCTCAGCCCCGAAGCCGAGACTTTCTTCCGACGCTCCCGTGAAGCCAGAATCGATGGCCGACCGCTCGAAAGTCTGTTAGACGACGAGGAAGCGATTTGGCAGTCTGTCGACAGCGGGTTGCGTGAGATCGGCGACTTGTTGCAGACGAATAAGGATAAAGGTCCATACATTCTCGGCGCAGAGATCTCGTATACCGATTTCTTTGTTACTGGATTCTTGCAATGTATACGCGTGATTGACGAGGAGAAGCTTTTCAAACGCTACGCAGAGTATCCTGGCTTTATGCGTATTTATGAAGCCTGCGCCGAGCTTTTGGTGAAGAACAATTAGCTGTGCACTACAATTTCTAAATAGATTCAACTTAAATATACAAACATCAAAACGCAATTTCCCTATATCCCAAATCATATAACTACCTATCCTTAAAGTACACATATATCCTACAACGACCTCGGCGACTCCAGCCCAGTACTCTGCGGCGCCGAGGCGACTTCAATATCAAGCCCCTTTGCCAAATTATTCAACCACCAAACATCGTTACAATTACACCTAGAAAACTGTCTCAGCGCTCTATAAAACTCCGCAATAATGCGGTGCGCTATCGGATCGTCTGCGTGAAACCTCGAGTAGAATTTCTCGTCAAGCAGTCCCAACGACACAAAGATCAAAGTCATGACCCGTTTCCGACCGCTTACCGCAACTGATTTGAACTTTGAAAGCATAAACACCGGAACGATAAAAGGAGAGGTGCCGGATATCGGGTAGATGTCTGCTAAATCGTCCTCGTCGTTGTACAGCCATCGTTCCTGGGGCGGTGGTCTTCGGAATGGACCAAAATGAGAGCCAGGGTTGGCTCCGATGTTGATATGTCGCTGAGCTGAAAGTACAAAGCTCCGACTAATCGAGAGCGGTCGCAGGTCAGCAGCGAACGCGGCATGATCAAGTCGCGATCTTGGCATTGGTAAGTCGCAGAAATCGTCGGAAAATAAAGTATGAATAAGACTGTTCGGTTTCAACGGCCAATTCGCCCGCAAGATACAGCATAATCCGCGGACGAGATGAATCCAGCGAGTTGCAATCAGGAACTGCTTGGTCGATATTGAAGTCGGTAGACCGGCACTTATAGCCATTGCCTTTGTCGGGACATTAGCCATAGCGTCAATGATTAGCAAATACGCAGTCATGAGCGCCATATCAGCTTCTTCGGTTGACAGAGTGTGAAGAAGTGCCATCTTAAGTAACCTGACTGCCTCGGATTTGTGTATCGCAGATCGCTCTTCGGAGGATACTCGAGACCCTTCATCTTTGCTGCACTGTGCGAGATAAGTTGACGTGACGGCGAGCAATGCGTGCATGAGCGACTCAGATTTGAATGCAAGTTCCGGCACAAATGTTCTGAAAATCTCCACTTGGCCTTCTAACACCTGCGCGAGACTGGAATGTACAATGGACGAGTACACATACATGAGCCGCAGTTCTTCCAACTCAAGAGCAGGGCGAATGTTGTTGAGTGTAGGCGAGGGCAAAGCTCTGTTCAAGGCGACCATGATACCAGAAGCGGCACTAGCCTCCGGTACGTTATCAAAATCAGACTGCTCGTTCTCAGCCTCTAAAGTATGAATCGACTGTGCAAGCCTTTCTCTTTTCCTCAGCTCATTCCCATCAACGCCGGACCCGGTCCTTGCGATCGTGATTTCATTCTCAAACATCATCGCAGCAGTCTGAAACGAGCACGTAAGTCCCAGATGCGAGCAATTCTCGCACCGCGGATGTCGTTCATCGCATTTCACCCGCCGCTTCTTACACGTCCGGCAACCCGTTCGGGATTTCCGGTGCGGACGTCGTTTAGACAGTCGTGATGCCTCCGAGACCGAGGGCGGACTCGCGCTGGAATCCTCGTTGCGGCTTCGCCTGGTGGGGATCGTGCTGGGATTGGTAGTTGCGCTAGGTGGCATAGGCTGCGGAGAGGGTAGATGCGTGCCTGAGCGCGTGTTGGTCGAGACGGGAGCTGGGACTTCTGGAGATATCGAGACCGTCGATGCCGAGGTGTCCGGGACGTCTCTATCAATTTGCGGGTCAATCTGGCCAATTTGGTCGATTTGGTCTAGTTGCGCTTGGTTTGCTTGAACGACTTGTGGGGCTGTGAAGGCCGCTGAAGGATTGCTGACATCAGACGCAAACTGCTGTATAGGATTCGACTCGGTAAGCTGTGGTTGACCTGGCACCGGCACCGGCTGATCCGGCCATGCCTGGTAAAACGGATCATCAAGACTCTCAGGCAGTGTGCTGAGCGCGCCCTCGAGAAAGGGGAACGAGAAGTCAGCGCCAAAGTCTGCTCCATCTAACGCGCCAAGCTGACCGAACGAGTCGTGGCTGACAAACTCAGAAAGTCCCACCATGATTTCAGTGCCTTAGAACTAGCTGCATGCAAAGGCATCCAGGAGGTCCGGAGAGGGAATCAGAGGGTCCCAGGGCCTTAGAAAGAGGTATTTTGTCGTGAAGCGTGGTTAATTGGTGGTGAAGGGGGCGATGCGAGCGCGTACGTCACAGATCACGACTGGGACACATGGATCACAACGTTTAACGCCGCTAAGCCCGCATCAGGCAGTCTATTTTTATTTTTGCTTTGTTGTCTGGATAGTTTCTTTACGCAAACACGGGCAATTGTGATAAATTTGAGGAGAATTAAATCATTTCATTTTTATCTAGACATCTAAATAGTGTAGCTGTACGTTTAGTACACGTTGACGTCGGCGATCTTCTTCTGCTGGAGAGACTCCATGAGCGCGTAACCGATGGAGACGGCCTTGGCCGCGTCCTTGAGGTTGAAGTGGGGGGTCTTGTCGTCGAGAACCCAGTCGCGGAAGCCCTCGAGCTCGGCCGGGAAGGCGGGCGCGAAGACGTCCATGTGGGACGCGGGGCCGACCATGCGGGTGCCGTTCTCGTCCGAGATGTCGACCTGGAGCTGGCGCGGCTGGCCGTTGATGAGGATGCGGCCCTTGGTGCCGATGACCTCGGTCTGGGAGTGGTGGCCGTGGCGGTTGTCGCGCGAGCCGTAGACGTTCATGACGGTGGCACCGTCCTTGAAGGTGATGAGACCTAGACCGTCGTCGACGTCGCCGAACTCGGCGAACTGCGGGAAGAGGTTGGTGGTTCCGGTGGAGTACGCGGTGGCCGGGTCGACGTCCTCGCCGAGGAGGTAGAGGCAGACGTCGATGTCGTGGATGGTGCAGTCGACGAAGATGCCGCCGGAGTGCTTGATGTAGTTGATCAGGAACTCGTCGTTCTGGTACTTGTCGGTGGTCTGCGAGCGCAGGGTGATGACCTTGCCGATGTCGCCGCGGTGGATGCGCTCGGCGGCGTCGACGTAGACGGAGGCGTAGCGACGCGGGAACGCGCAGGCGACCTTGAGGTTGGGGTACTTGAGCGACTCGTGGTAGACGGCCCACGCGTCGGCGGGCGTGCCGGCGAGCGGCTTCTCGCAGATGCAGTGCTTGCCGGCGGCCAGGGCCTTGAAGACCTGCTCCTTGTGGAAGCCGGTGGGCGTGACGAGCAGGACGGCGTCGACGGTGGCCAGGTTGATGAACTCGTCAAAGTCCTTCGTGACGGTGGCCGAGGGCAGGGCCTCGGTGGCCCAGGCGATCTCGTGGGGCATGACAGTGCAGACCGCGGTGACCTCGACGCGCGGCATGCGCTGCAGGTTCTCGATGTGGATGCGACCCATGCGGCCAGCGCCGGCGACACCGATGCGGAGGACGGAGGGAGCCATTGTGGTGATTGGGAGAGAGGAAGAGAAGAAGTGGTGAGGGAGGAGCGAGAGGGAGAGGGTGAAGAGCGAGTCTGTCAGGGGCGGGCGCGCGCTATATACTGTTTCCTGCTTTGGGCGTCGCTGTTTACGGGGCCCCGCTGCGCGTCCTCTGCCAGACGCAGCGAGGCGTCCGGCGCGGGCGGGGCAAGCGCCTGTGCACACAGCCGGCGGTTGGGGTTTGGAGGGTACTAGGGTTTGTGGGGTTAGCAGGGTTTGGAGGGTTTGGAGCACTCAGGGTTTGTGGGGTTTGTAGGGTTTGCGCCAAACCCCAGCTCGCATAGCCGCGGACCAGCCAACCAAGCTGCCGCTAGCGGGCGCCGCTTCCGGCGGATGCTGCAGCTGCGGCTCAGCACGATCATGTGCTGTCTGGAGCTGCCAGAACTGACGTTTCGCTGCTGCAATAATTGGCTGACTGGCTGGCTGCTGAGCTGAGCAGCGCAGCCGGCTACAAGGACGCGGGTGTACTATACTTATAGTCTTCTAGTTGGATCAGTCGAGGTCAATTGCAGTTCAAGTTGCAGCACGAAGATCATCAGCCGACGAAACGCGAATAAAGAACGAACAAAAATAGCCTGGCGTGATCTCTGGTCTTGCCTCCGCAGCAACCCAGATCATCTCATCTCGCGCGACAAGCGACCAGAACCGCAGTCGTCGAGCCGCCCCGCCGCCGTCCGTTTCTGCGCACCTAAACGCTGCGGGAGCGTCGCCCAATCCGGCTGAGCGCCCGCAGCCGCCGCCGCCGCCACCGCTGCCCTAACCCGCCCGCCCCCAGAAATCCCCCGCGCCGACCCGCGCCCCACGCGCCCGCCGCGCCGCCGGGTCCGCGCATTCCCCGCCATGCAGCCGCCGGGTCCGGCCCTGCGCCAGCGCGCGCCGGGTCCGGTGCCCGTTTCGGCAACGCGTCCACACGTGCGGCGCGCGCCGCAGCGGGGACCCGCGGCGGGGAACGCGTCCTCGAGGACCTGCTTATAACGCGCCCGCGTCGCCCTTCTGCCTTCTCCTCCATCGCCCTCGTCCTCGTTCCCGTTCATCGTCTGCACAATGGTCTCCTACGTCGACGTCCCCAAGCCCTCGGCCTTCCCCGCCGCAAAGGCGCCCTCCGGCCTCTCCGCCGCCGAGCTCACCTCCATCGCGCAGTCCTTCGTCGACCGCTTCAACACCGCCGTCGAGGAGGCTTCTGCGCTCAAGTTCGAGGCGCTCTTCGCCGCCGACGAGGCCTGGTGGCGCGACACCATCTCCTTCACCTCCGACTTCCGCTCCATCGGCAAGCCCAACATCCGCCAAGCCGCGCTCGACCGTCTCGCCATCGCCGCCGCCAGCGGTGGCAAGCTCTCCTCGCCTGCGCCCACTATCGAGCAGCCGTTCGAGGACGTCTCCTACATCCAGGCCTTCTTCACCTTCACCTGCGCCATCGGCTCCGGCATCGCCATCGTCAAGCTCATCCCCAGCGCGACCGGCGAGTACGTCGCCTGGACTCTCTACACCACTCTCGACGGCGTTAAGGGCTTCCCCGAGCGTGCCTTCGCCAACCGTGTCCGTGGTGCCCACAACGCGACCCAGTCCTACGATGAGGTCCGCGCCGCTGAGACCGCTGACCCTACTCCCGAGGTTCTGGTCGTCGGTGGTGGCCACAACGGTCTCGAGATCGCCGCCCGTCTCCGTGCGTTCGGCCTGTCGTCGCTGGTCGTCGACACCTACAAGCGCATCGGTGACAACTGGCGTCTGCGATACAAGTCCCTCTCGCTGCACGACCCCGTCTGGTCCAACTACCTCGCCTACATGCCCTACCCGGCCACCTGGCCCCTGTGGACCCCGTCCGGCAAGCTCGCCAACTTCCTCGAGTACTACGCGGACGCCATGGAGCTCAACGTCTGGACCGAGACCAAGGTCGTCACCCCCGAGACCTTTTTCGACGAGGAGAAGAAGAAGTGGTTTGTGACCCTCGAGACTGCCGGAGTCAAGAAGACCTTCTGGGTCTCGCACCTCGTCATGGCGACCGGTATTGGTGGTGGCCACCCCAAGTTCCCGCCGCCTTTCAAGGGCCAGGAGCTCTTCAAGAAGCAGATCGTGCACTCGTCCCACCACAAGAACGGCGGCGACTGGGCCGGCAAGACCGCGCTCGTTGTCGGTGCCTGCACTTCCGCCCACGACATTTCCTACGATTTCTTCAACAACGGAGCCGACATCACCATGCTCCAGCGTTCGCCTACCTACGTCATGTCCGTCGAGAAGGGTGTCCCGACCGTCAACCCTTACACTGAGGCTGTCGACACCTGGACCACCGATCTGGTCGGCGAGTCTTCCCCCAAGTACGTCGGCCGTCTCTGGCACAAGCGTTTCGTGCCCATCATCAAGGAGCACGACAAGGAGCTGCTCTCTGGTCTCAAGGCTGCTGGATTCAAGCTATACGACGGAATGGACGACTGTGGATTCTTCATCAACACCAACTCGCGCTCTGGAGGCTACTACTACGACACCGGTGCTTCTCCTCACATCGTCAACGGCGACATCAAGATCAAGGGAGGCGAGATCGACTACTTCACCGAGGACTCCGTCGTCTTCAAGGACGGCTCCTCTTCCAAGCCCGACATCATCGTCTTCGCCACCGGATACACTGGATTCAAGGACACCATCAAGGACATTCTCGGAGAGAAGTACTCTTCCATGTTCAAGGAGTTCTGGGGTCTTGACCGTGAGGGTGAGCTCTACGGAACGTGCCGTGACGTCGGTATCCCTAACGCATACTACGTCGTCGGTCCCCTGTCTGGCGCCCGCTGGAACTCCAAGATTGTCGCGCTCCAGATCATCGCCGAGAAGCAGGGACTTTTGGGTGACAGATACACGATCGAGGCTCAGGAGTCGGGCAAGTTCAGCAAGCTTGCGCTCTAAAAAATTAATGTCTTTGGTCTTTGTCTTGTGAAGTAATATATATATCTTATCTACATCTTTCCTTAATCCTTTGTAGGGGTTTAAATACTTCCAACGTAGCTGAAGCTGCACTGTGGCCTTGGTGATCATATTGCCACGAACTCGTGCTCAAACCCCGCAAACCCCCACAAATCCCGTAAACCCTAAAACCCCTAACCACACTCAAAACCCTTGATCGCGGCGCCCACGACAGCTCCTAGATCCAGCTTTCAGCTTCCAGCTATGGGTCAGTCGGAGGTACGCGTTAGTCATATAACTACAGCTGATGTAGCTGGTACTGAGTGAGTGATACAGCGGCGGATGTGAATACCATGTGATGCAACTGGCAGGCAGGTCCGGGATCAATCGCCGGCCAACATACGAAAGCGAGCAAAGCGAGTAATAAACCACCAACGAGCCGGCTAAACGGGTATACACCAGCACTTTCAGGCGCGTCGAGTTGTCGACGGTCGCCTGATCAACTGATCAACTGACCATCAGTCCCTCGCTGATCCGGCAGCGTCTTTACTCCACGAGCCGGGCGCAGGAGAAAGCAGACGACGTCGCTGTGGGGCGCGGGGGAAGAGATCGGGTGGGGGCGCGCACCCAGCACGGCGATTCAGATCCGTAGGAGTTTCCAGGGAACAGGCTCAATACTCAATCTCAATAGCGCCTAATTCTGTCCTTTCTCAGTGCATTATCTAGCATAAAATTGAAAAGAATCAGATGTTTTCCGGATGTATTCGATGAACATTACACGAGGCTGAAATACGAGGTCGAATCATAGAAGGTGGCACTGTGAATCATCATTTTACTCCCACGGAACTTAGAACAACAAAACCTAACACGCAACCTAGTAATAATGCGTATCAATCCAGCCCACATTAGGCTGCTTCCCCGTCCACGTCATAAACACATCCACCGGGCGCCTATAGACCTTGACTTCCTTCTTATCCAACAGCATCGTGATATTTGCATCAACTCTAGCCGTGTAATTAAACCCAGGACCATAATCACCATACTCAGCCATCACCGTCTCATTAGTGATCGGCGCAGCCCAGGTCTCGTATCCGGCAGCCCGAACACTCGGATCAAGGTACGTGTTCATGAACACGCTTCTATGCTGTGAGTTCCAAGGTCTACCAAGTGCACAAGTCCCGAGCATCTTAGCAGCAACTGTAGCATTCTCTGCTTTCACCTGGCTGTCGGAAATGTATGCTCCGAATTTGTTTTCATACGTCGTGTTGCTGCCTTTCCATGCAGTTACGCCGCCTCCGCACCCGCGCAGAGTAAGCAAACACTCATTGAAATACCCCGTACCGAAACCTCCAATATCTGTCAGTAAATGCAGCAAGCAAATTCAAATTTAGATAAACTAACCGTATAAGAAATCAGTCTGTCCTCCGATCTCATTCGCGTAAAAATACGCATTGCCTAGCTTTCCAACGTAAACTGTATCCTGGTAGCTGTAGAACTTGCAGTAATAAAATCCTGCGTTCGCGTAGCTCACGCTGACTGCTAACGACGGCCCCGTCGACGTGTCCTGACTGCCATTCTCAAAATCAATGTTGTACACTCTGAAATCAGTGTTTCCAAACGGCGTATCCGCGGGAACCGGATATCCCGTAATGCCAGAGCCCGTTAGACTTGAATCAAGCGTCGGCGCGATAGTAAGAACCGACGTAAGTGAATTGTCGTCGTACAGACCGCCAACATTTGCAGCGTCATAGATGACCTCAACCGTATTAAACGCTCTATCCGTAGGCTTCTTCGTCTGCCCCAGAATTGTAAGAGGTCCGGGACGAGTAACGTTAAGCTGGCCGTAGTACGATCCTGAAAGAACTAGGATAGTAGCAGAAGAATGCCTGTCCAGAGAATCAATGGCGTCCTGGATAGCTGTAAAGTGAGCTCCGCGATGAGAATCAGATACAAGTAAAGTGCCTCTTGGACATCCCGAGAGAGGGTTGCTCGTGATGGCCTGGCAAGCAGCGTATGTGCCTGCTGCTGATTTCTTTGCGAGCGGCCATGCTGAGACAACAGCAGCAAACACAATCACTCCAAGTGCAGTCGGAAAGATCATTTTTGGACCGCGAATAAACGAGAGGAGATCACCTGGTAGTGAAAGCCGAAAGGGATACCATTCAACTCATACCACTGGCAGTCATGACCTTCTTATAGTCCATCTGCATATCAATCAAATCAAAGATGCCCAAGGCTATTGCACAAAATATTCGGGGCCACTGACATCTGTCAGTCCGGCTAATCAACATCATCGCGACTATGTCTACAGAAATTTCAATCCAGTGCATTGTACCGCGTGCCTAAAATACTGATCAAAAGACAAATCAATCTCACGATCTGACTGCCTGCGCACACACCGTCTCACTCCGTCTGCATTTTGCAATCACGATTGCACCCGGCCGGAGACTGCACTCGTGGCCTTGACTGCGGGGGTTACACGATCGAGTGACAGCAGATGCAGCTATTTACCCGAATGAT
This sequence comes from Myxozyma monticola, assembly GCA_030568405.1. Lineage (NCBI taxonomy): Eukaryota > Fungi > Ascomycota > Lipomycetes > Lipomycetales > Lipomycetaceae > Myxozyma > Myxozyma monticola. Next base: position 25,339 of record JAJLTV010000052.1, on the reverse strand, counting down.
GCATGTGCTCGCATGCACTCGCCTGAATTGCACGCTGCGAGTCTGCGATGTGAGGGGAATCGGTTATTTCAAGTGAAAACAAAGTACAAACTAGCAGTTCACTGATCAAAACCTGCGGAATGTATATTTAATCCTGCGTGCATATATGTAACTATGCCGAATTGAAAGAGACGATTCGTGAATTTCAAGAAAGCGAAATATTTTAGAGCTCGCTCGACTTCTCAGGGGTAATTTAATTTAATACAGGGCCTGCGCCAGCAGATCGCGATCAAATTCGGGTGGCCGCCCCCAAATTCTGATGTCTCAGGCGTGCTAAGTTATGACAGGTTTAAGCATTAAAATAGTTCACATAGTGACATACGCTAAAGTCTGAAGCCCCCACTGGCCAGTGGGGCTGGGCCGAGGCCACTGCAGGGCCCCGCCAGCGGCAGGCGGCCCACAGTGGCAACCGCACTCAAGCACAAAAGCTGCATGCAAAGAGTCGGGAAATATGGTTAATTGCATGTAAGTTCCTGAGGAAGTCTAAGATCACAATAATGTAGATAAATGTCAGTTAATACTATCAACTAGTTAAGTAGTTACAATAACAAACAGTCAGTGAGCAGTTACACGATCAAAAAGCAAATCAGACAGTTCCAGCCTCCTCAGCAGCGCTCTTGTTCAGCACACTATGCATGGCAACACGCTCGGCAGCAGCCCGCTCAACCTCAGTGATCTCCTTCCCATGATACGCCTCGGGATTATCCAAGTCTTCGACCTGCACAGCGTAATCCTTCTCCTGCAATACAAGAGCAGCGCCCTGGTCTGCGTGGTTCTCTCCTCCAAACAGGGCATCCATGTCCTCGAGTCTGATGCCCTTTGTTTCAGGGAGAAAGAAAAACACAAATGCGGCAAGAAGAAAGTTGATGCCTGCAAACATGTAGAACGTGTGGAATCCGATATCGTTAAGAATAAGCGGGAAAATCTGCTGCAGAACGAGATTGGCAACATTCTGCATTTGCGATGCCATGCCAACCGCCTGGGCGCGCACGTTCATACTGAACACCTCGCTGGTCCAAATCCAGATAGTAGCACCCCAGCTTGGCTTGTAGAACATGGTGAACAAAAACATCAAAAACACAATCGCAATGCCGACCGGTCGCGACTTGGTGTCTCCCGGAAGTGTAGGGGTCGCCAGTGCGACTGTGGCCGACATGATCATGCAAAGGCCCATGGCAGCTCCGCCAATGACAAGCACCCAGCGTCTACCAAACCGTTCGATAGTCCAGGTCGCATTCAAGGTAAACAAGATTCCAAAAGTGCCGTTGAGTGCGTTGATTAGCTGGATCGTAGAGTTACTCGTGAAGACCTCCTTGTAAATGATTGTGGAATAACTGTTCAAGGATCCCTGGCCCGTAAGCTGCTGGCCGCAGTTGATCACAAATGCCAAGAAGAGACGCTTGCGCAAGGACTTGTCCCTCCAGAGAGGCCAGTAGCTTCCGCTCAGGGTCTCTTTTTCAAAATCGATAGCCATTGTGATCATTGCTAACTCTTCCTCAACTTCCTCTTCCGTGTCGCGCACTCTATGCAGAACCTGTCGTGCCTCTTCGTGCCGACCCTGCTGCACATACCAACGCGGAGTCTCCGGGCAGAATGGGACGGCAATGATGACAAAAATGGGAACCATGATCTGAAAGATGACCACCATACGCCAATCCCAGTCACCAAGCTTCAGTGTGTACTTCGTGCACGCGTAACTGATCCAGAATGCAATGAACGATCCGATACTGTAGAAAAGCTGCCAAAACGACATGATCATGCCCCGGATATCCGCTGGTGCCAGCTCGCCGATATAGACAGGTCCAGCAGGAAGTGAAAAGCCGTGACCAAGACCAATGATAACGCGGGCGGCAATAAACCCTGCAATCTTTCCGCGAGGACAAAAGCATTGTAAAAACGATGCTCCGACGACCAGGATACAGCCCAAAACGATCGAGTAACGGCGGCCAAATCGGTCGGAAAGCGGTGCGCTCAAGAAGAATCCAGATGCGATTCCACCGACAGTGTAGGACGTGTTGATGCCGCCGATGACGCTGGAGTTGGGATCATTGAAATACGCCACCCAGTTCGCGTTTCCTTGGATGGCATTGAAGACCGAAGCGTCGTATCCATACAGAACCATAGCACAAGCGGCCACCATGGAAATGTACCTGGGGAGAGTAAGTCAGCGCACAAACATGTGATACAGAATCTCGCATTGAAGCATACCAATTGTACAAGCGCTTTCGCGACGGACGCGTGAACTTGATACCCATGACTGCGAAGCTGTTGTAGAATAGCTGCTACAGGAGGACGAGCGACAAAGGAGCAGCTGAGCGAGCAAACAAGAGAAGAGAGCTGCCTCGGTTGAACATCAAACACGGAAGAGAAGGGCGGCCACGACGGATATATATAATGCACAGTTGACAGGGCTCAGGGGCTCTGGCGAGTGCGGGGCGACACCGACATGCGGTTCATCCGTCACGGGAGCATTGTGCGCGCACCGACCGCGCGTATCCGAGCCGGGCGGATAATACAATATATCCACGGCACGCGAAGACGCGAAATACCCGGGCCCGTCCGGCCAATGGCGCGGCAGCCCGCGGGTAAATGGCTTCACATGACACTTGTGGAGCGCTTTCGCGTCGGGCGCGATCCGAGAACCGAGATCGCGACTCGCGGGGAACTGCGGGGGTGCGGCTTGAGACAAGCAGCGGGCCCGGCCGCCTTGTCTGCGCGGCCACGGGCAATATAATGCGTGGGGGCGGAGCTGTCTCATGGAATAAAACACAGCAGATATAAATTCAAATAGCGACGCGGTTCCGGCTGGAAATCGTGAGTCGTGGCTGCATGCTGATCGGGCACTGGACTGGTCACGGGCACTGGTCGCTCGTAACTGCAGCGCGCCGATGCCTGCATCAACATGGTCAAGAAAGGCGAGCATTCAAATACGATTTCCACGCAGTCCGACACAGATACAGGTGACAGGCCATCAGATGACAGATTGACGCCCTAATTCATCGGATACTGAACAGGCGAAGTCGAGTCGGAGTGTTCGACAGCGAATCCAATGATCCTTCAACAAGTTAGCAGTCAATCCGATCTGGGACCATCAAATTAGCCGCCAGTCGTCAATTCGTCATAGCTCATAGGTTGTAGGTAGCCAAAACGAGTGCAGAGCCGTGTATGTAACCATGATGGCGCGACGAACTGCCTTGTAACTTGTAGAATCCATGGATGTACGACCGCATGTTGATAATTTTGAAGACAACTAGAGTTACCCGGCGCCACCAAAACGCGGAGCGCCCGGGTTTGTGCGCGCGCTAAATTGCTTAACCCCAAGCCGAATCGCATTCCCCGGACAAATCCTTTTATTTAATTGACCTGCTTCCAATCGACTGCATCCTTCTCTTCTTTCATTTATTTGGTCTGATCTGCGATCTCTCCCAATCATGCCGGCATATAAGAATCTTCTGCCGCAGTCAGGCGAGTGGAAAAACGACATTAGACGCTTCCTCTCCGAAGATGTGCCTGCGTTCGACATTGGCGGATTTGTAGTTGGGGACGCCGTCAAGTCGGCTACCATGAATTGCAAGCAGTCGGTAAGTCTTCAACTCTATGAGTTTGCGACTCAATATTATGCGGATCTAACTGAAACAGGGCGTTCTTGCCGGCGTGCCATTCGCGCAAGAGCTTGCGGACCAGTGTGATATTAAAATTACTTGGTTGATCGAAGAAGGTACATACATCGACACGTCGGAGACCGGTAAGGTGCCTGTTGCCACAGTAGTAGGACCGGTGAACCGCTTGCTGCTGTTTGAGAGGACGGCACTGAACATTCTTGCTCGGTCCAGCGGGATCGCGACAAAGTACGATTTAACGTTGATTTACGAGATTGAAAACGAATGATTAACAGTTAAACCACAGGTCACGGAGAATAATCAGTCTTGCTCGCAAGGCAGGGTACACGGGAATTATTGCTGGTACGCGTAAGACGACGCCAGGATTCAGACGGATTGAGAAATACGCCATGCTTGTGGGAGGAGTCGATACGCACCGCTATGATTTGTCGTCCATGGTCATGCTGAAGGACAACCATGTTTGGGCTACGGGATCTATCACACTTGCTGTGCAGACTGCCCGATCGGCTTGCGGGTTCTCTACAAAGATCGAGGTCGAATGCCAATCCGAAGAGGAGGCGAACGAGGCTATCGAGGCTGGAGCCGACGCCATTATGCTTGATAACTTTACCGGGACTGGAATTGCGCTTGCTGCTGCGAGTTTAAAAGCACGCTGGGCTGGATCCGGCAAAAGCTTTTTGCTTGAATGCTCGGGTGGCTTGAAAGAGGAAAACATTCAAAGCTACCTGACTGACGCCATTGACATCTACAGCACAAGCAGCGTTCATCAGGGCACCGGCGTCATCGATTTCAACATGAAGATAGACCATTAGATTGAGTACAATATCGCAGCAGGATGGGATACAGAAATACATTTCTTTGTTCAAAACATTTTACTATTGCACGAGCTTAGTCAAAGGGCCCTACTGACACACTCCCTGGCCCGGTAGAATCAAGGCCATTGAAGAAAGGATCGGAAAAATCCAGCATCTCAAGCCCGCCATCGCTATAACCCCAGTTACAGACGCCGTTTATTAAGTCGTCGGCCTGCCCTGAGATAGGACTCAATGCAATCCGGCGCACAGAGTCTTCGGTGACCTGTTCGAGCTCATTGGTCGGTGTTTCCGGCGGAGACGCCCATTCGATTCTGGTCTGCCCAACCAGGTCAATATGCCCCAAGACGTCCTCTGAGTGTCGCAATAATTCTGGTAGGAGATACGAAGGTCCGCCATGAACTTGTGCTAGAGACTGCACAATTGCTGAAAGCAGATCTTTAGGGCCAACGTCGATAGTTCCAGATGGATTGTAAAATCGTGAACTGTCGACTAAGCTGACGCCAACGTCAAATAATTTCTGTTCCTAAATACCAATGTCAGCAAAAATTGATCTTCGACGTACTATCATCAGAAAATAAGTCTCAAAATACCATTCCTATTCCGTGACAATTTTTCCACTCTCGGCCGACAGAGGTAAGAGCAGCCATGATTGTCTTTGCCGCATCTATGGGCAAGCTTGGCGGGAGCAACTGTCCCCGGTTGAAATCAGAATCTGGCTTATTTCCAAACGCCAGTCTCCACATTGATACACGGAGCCACTGCTGTGTAATTAACGTTCCATATCGTTGACTTTCAGTCACAGAGTTATCCGCCCGAATAGCGCAGAGTTTGGCGTTGATTAATTGTGCAAGCATCACATCTTCGGACTGGTCGCTTTCATCTTGAGGGTGCCACTCGTAAAGCGAACAAGGCAGCTGGTCGAACACTCGAATATGATTGACAAAATCGTGCATGACCACCGGGCAATCGGAATCGACAATTTGCGGCTTCGATATGCTACTGCGAAGCATTACCGGCCTGCGATGACGCAGCGCAAATGCTCTAGAATGTCAGGCGTTAGCGACGGGTGGAAGTACTGGGTGGAAATGCTTGGCGCATAAGTGAAGGCAGGGCTTACCGTTCAGATACAAATAAGAGCCAAAAGATGCGCCGGCGGCGTTCACATTCGCTATCGGAAAGGCCAACATAGCCTTGCTCTGAGATAAGATCGAACGCTTGAGCTAGGGTTATGCTCTGGTTTAGATAGAACCATGCATGCCGAACATCGTTCAAGTTGACATGAGCTGCAAACAAGAAAAACAAGGCCAACAGAGAGTCCAAGCTTTCGTCGTCGATGATATTGATTTGGCGAAGCGAAGACTCAGCCAGGCCAATCAGCTTCTTACCAGTAAAACGAGGGTCTTGCGCAATCTCCGTAAAATCAGAATTGGAATCAGAATCTGTGTCCATTCTTAGCTGCATGCGAGTAACGGCGCAGATCGAAACTAAGAGAGCATATCTCGAAGGTGGGACGTCTTCCAGCCGTCTTGCGTCGCTCAAAATCTCAGCTCCATCTACCACTGGCATTATTGGAAACATGTACTTCAGAAAGACAGGTACGTGAGCTACGACAAATGCTGATAAATCATGCTGATAACCACTCGGCTTTGGCAACAGAGGAGCATTCCGGATCGGCAATGTTTGCGCGCGAATCTCTGTAATGCCATGATGGTCGTCGTCCACGGAGAGACTCGACTTCACGGAAGCATCTGCGTCAATAGACATATCAGAGATGACAAACTGGTGTTGAAGCTTCTCCATGATCTCGGCTCCTCGCCTGATCTGACTGAGACGACGTCCAGTGCCCGCTCGAGGTCCCTTCCGGCGAATGGTGTAGAGATACTGGCATTTCAGCGACTCAAGATTGCAGGTCTTGCACGGAGAACCACGATCGCACTTCACTTTGCGATAGCGGCAGTTGTCGCAGGCCTGGTGCTGGGGCGTCTTCATCTTGGGACGACTTGAAGCTGTATCGGTCGCCATAGAAGATTATCGTAAGTTGCGAATAGTAAGAAAGGTCTGGTCACTCCAAACACGTCGTGGAGCTGGGCGGTGCTTAGTGGACTCGTATGCTACTGCGTCGTTGCTGCTGCTGCTGTGCGCGAGCCGGTGGTACGTTGGTGCTACTGTCACACCGACAGTTCCGCAGTCGTACGGGATGACGAAGACGACAACGGAGACGGCCAGGACGCCAGGTGCATGACCAGTCTCGGATGTCGGGATCCACGTGACGGCGAACCCTGTTCAGAGCTAGATTGTTCAGGGGTAGCGGGTTAAGTGCGGGGACTCCACGCTATGCAGCGGCAGTATGTGATTAGAGTTCGGGCCCCAGGCGCGCTTAAACTCAATTCGGCGGCGCTTAGCCCGGCGCAGATCCGGCTTTTGAGTCGCAGTTCTAAGCGCGCGCACTTCACGACTTGCCAGCTGCGTTATCACTGCAATTGCAGTCGGCTTTCGAGTTTCTAGTTCTAGTTCTACCTCTGCTCTCAGCTTCCAGTTTGGAGTTTGGCTGGATCCGATATCCCGCCGGTGGAAGGCACAGCTCCGCAAGAGCTAGTCGCGACGGGACGAACGACGAACGCCCCGAAGAGCACGATTCCGACCACCACCAGTCCTAGTATCGTGATGTCGCCCTGTCTGCGTTCTCAGGCCACCGAACAAGCTAACGACAACAGTCTCGCCGACCGCGGCTCTGGCGCGTCCGGCGTCTCGGCGGGAATGGATTTAGGGGACGCTAGTTGGCTTAAGGCCACGGGTCTCGTGATAAACCGTGCCGAATGGGGAAATTCTCGGGCTCTCTTCACGCATTCGTCGAATAGTCGATGGACCGCGCCCCGCGCCTGCGCTCACGCTCAGCTCGTCCTCTTCGCGACCCCGCATTTGATCAGTGCTCTACGCGCTTCGACTTCGACGCCGTCTTCGTCTTCGACGCGTCGCGCGTGCTCAACATGCTTATATATCTCCCGGCCAGCGGATCATGACCTGCTCCAGTTTCCCATCACGAGTCCTGCGGTAACACAGGAAGTACACTTCGCCAAACACAACGATGCTTTCTGCAAAGCGCCCCGTCAAGCACGTCGAGAACGCCGACCTCGAGCCCGGCTTGAAGAGCGACTTCGAAACTGCCGGGATCACTGTCGATCAGGCGCGTCTGGGCGCCGAAGCCGAGCACAACCTCCCGCCCCTCGAGGCAGTTCGAAAGTATCCGCGTACGCTGTTCTGGTGTTTGATCGTATCGGCCTGCGTTGTCATGGAGGGCTACGACACCATTTTGCTGGGAAACTTCTATGCCTATCCCGAGTTTGCAAAGAAGTACGGCTCCTACTACGCCTCGACCGACAACTACCAGCTCACGGCAGCGTGGCAGGCCGGCCTGAGCAACTCCAGCAACGTCGGATCCTTCTTTGGCGCGATCTTGAACGGTTTCCTTGTTGCCAGATACGGCTACAGCCGCGTTCTTGTGTGCGCTCTCATTGCCTTGAGCGCCTTTCTCTTCATTGTCTTTTTTGCGCCAAACTCCGCCGTCCTGGTAGCTGGAGAAGTTCTGTGCGGCGTTCCCTGGGGTATCTTTGCGACGAGCGGGCCTGCATACGCGTCTGAAGTATTGCCCTTGTCGCTGCGAGTCTACATGACCAGTTGGACCAACATGTGCTTCATCATTGGCCAACTTATCGCTGCTGGTATCATGGCAGGTCTCGTCAACAACCCGACCGAGTGGAGTTATCGCGGACTGTTTGCTATTCAGTGGTTCTGGCCCGTTGTTCTGACGCCGATCATTTGGTTTGCCCCGGAAACTCCATGGCATTTGGTGCGTCTCAATCGTCACGAGCAAGCGCTCAAGTCCTTGAAAAGGCTCCGTCCACTCGAAACTGAGGAGTCACTGCGCGACACATTGGGACTTATTATCTACACCAATGACCTCGAGCAGGAGTTTTCAGTGGGCACGTCATACAAAGATTGCTTCAAAGGCTCCGAGTTACGTCGAACTGAGATTGCGTGCGTGGCATTCATAGGACAAGTCACCGCTGGTCTCACCTATGCTTACAATTCGACTTATTTCTTCCAACAGGTTGGGTTGTCTTCTGAGCAGACCTATCAACTCAACGTCGGCGGAACAGCTATGGCGCTTTTTGCAACTATTCTGTCGTGGTTCTTTGTTATGCCCTACTTTGGTCGCCGCACAACCTATCTCTGGGGTCTTGGAGCAATGGTCGTTATTCTGATTTTGATTGGCGGACTCAACGCAAAGACAAGCAACAGCCACGTTGGCATGGCTCAGGCTGTCCTCACTCTTATCTGGACCTTTATTTTTCAGCTTTCCGTCGGTCAACTTGGCTGGGCTCTTCCAGCAGAAGTCGGCTCAACGCGATTGAGACAGAAGACCGTGTCGCTGGCTCGCAACTCTTATTCTATAGCTTCTATCGTGGCCTCGGTTCTCCAGCCTTACTTTATGAATCCTACTGAGTGGAACTTGAAAGGCTACACCGGATTTGTCTGGGGTGGCACCGCATTTTTGACTTTGGTTTGGGCGTATTTCAGACTTCCGGAGACCAAGGGCAGATCATTTGATGAACTTGACGTGCTCTTTGCGAAGAAGGTCTCGGCCCGCAAGTTTAGCGGCTTTCAAGTTGAGGTGCTTAGGGATGAGTTGACCATGCAACCAGTTGACACTGTACCAGCAACTGAGAAGTGATCCATTGCTGTATCTTCTTCATTTGTTCAAGTCTAAATTGAAATCATTATCTGAGAATTTGGCCAATTGACTTCAGACATAATTATGCGTTCTAGATAGTTAGTGCTTCGCTAAAACTGTAAAACAACCGACAATGCCATCTGTAGAGCTAGCTTTTCCGCGCTGTTCACGAATCGCTACAAATCTTCCGGATAGAAGAAGTAAAGCAGAATTTCGTCAACAACGAGCGCAGGGTTTATAGGGTTTAGGACAAAGCCAAATCATCCGGTGGACTTGAGATCTCCGTGAGCCGCAGTACCCCGCCATCGCGCTGGGTGGCGTCCGCCACGATGCGTCGACTTAGTCTTCCACGAGTTGAAGGAGGAGCGCGACGAAGCATTTTGGTTTCTACTTTCTAGCATGGAACGGAAATACCGTACTTTTAATTCTAGTCTATATAGGCGGCTAAAGCTATCAGTTGTGTCTAGTCCCGCGATAGCGCCTAGAAGCTCCACCGGGTAGTGCGGCGCGACCATTTGACAACGTACGGAGCTCAGTCTCCACCGGCTCACCGCTGAGCATGAGGCGTTTAGGCGTTATCGGAGTACTGGTTTTTCCATTTTTTATTCCTTAACGTTGTTAGTTAGTGGTAAGTGTCTAACTGACGAGGGTTACAGTAATTTTAGACATGCATGCAGACACTAGGTACGTGAGACCGGACAAGACTTAAAAGAGTACGACTTCCCAATTTCCTACACGCATATTGCTGCTTGTGCCTCCGCGGTTCTAGCAGTAAATACGCTCTGCTCTTATACAACCCCTGGCAAAGACAAAATGTGGAGACGCACATCCGCGGGCCGCGGCAGAGAGAATTAAGCCTAACTGTACATAACAAGCGGAAAAGCGAAAGTCGCCAAGAGAACACAATTCCGCCCGAGTCCGGTCGCCGAGCAGAGTTCCCTACGGACTTAGGTGCAGACGTAGGAGAATAATCAGATGCAGCGGATCATGGAAAAGAAACAAGAAACGTGACTGGGAAAAAAACAAGGAATAGGCCAAGCCACCTACGCGGTGCGTTAGTCGCCAAGTGGGCCAAGTAATCGAGATCATATACTTCGGACTTCTGAGGCTGCCATAGCGTACAGCGTAAACAAATATTCATGTTGCCGTGCTCTTCACTTTCACATATTCAATCGTGACGTCATATTTGCATGTCGTGTAATCAAGTCCTATGGACTCCATCAAGGCAGAATTTGATAAATCCCCATTCGATCCACTTCACCAGCCAAGAGCAGCATTAAAGGCGTGTACCAACCTAACTAGGTTTTATAGAAAGGCCCAAGAACGTCCCCATCCACTCAAAAATGATATCGACCTGCCAAGGAGGCAAGGACAGACGAGTAATTCCGGGGTACGGAGTGTGGTGTACGACGCAAAACTGATCAGTGAGCGAAGCCAAGAGGGGAGCTGTGGAGAGAAATGGACCGCGGTGAAGAACGACGACGCGGAAGGAGCGAAGAAGACGAAGACGGGAGTGTCTGCGATGGAACATCTTCGCCAGAGGGACGGCCGAGTACTGCCGCTGACCGCATTCCCGCGACCGGCTGCATGACAGCATGAGAGCAGCAGCCGGTGGCCAGTGGCCAGACAAGGTGCCGCGGGGCTGTGCTTGGAGAAGTGCTGCGCGAGAACGCCGAGGACAAGAAATCGCGATGCGCCAATGCCCGGCGTATCGCGCTGGGGTGCGCAGTAATGGGGACAAACGAACCGCGCAACTTGGGCCGCCGCCGCCGCGTGGCCCGACCCAGAATAACGCAGCCCGCCGCACCGCGTTAATCCCGGCCCGGTGGAAACGCTGGGCGTTGTCTCGGAACCGCCTCGAACCCCGCGTCGTGTCGTTTCCGCCCCGCAATCTCAATGATCATCCGCCGGCGGGGCCTCTGGCATCGCCCCGGCTTATATCAGTCCGGGGTCTCCGCATTTTCTCGCTGCTCCATCTCCACCCAGCACCGGCTTTCATGTTCACATCGCCATGACTGACTCAACCCGCCCCACTTATTTCTTCGGCCTCCGCGGCAAATGGCTCAATCGCGCAATCTCCTTCGTCGCCGGTACCGGTTTCTTTCTCTTCGGCTATGATCAGGGTGTCATGGGTGGCCTGCTCACTCTTGACACCTTCGTGGACGCCTTCCCGGGCATGGACAGTACTTCCGACCATCTCACGCAGGCCGAAAAGTCCCACAACTCCACCATCCAGGGAGTCGTAATCGCAGTCTACGAACTTGGCTGCATGTTCGGCGCTTTATTTTGCATCTACATCGGCGACAAGCTTGGTCGTCGCAAAATGATCTTTCTGGGCTCCGCAATCATGATCGTCGGCGCTGCCATCCAAACCGCTTCCTTCTCTCTTGTGCAGATGGCCGTCTCTCGTGTTATCACTGGTTTTGGTAACGGCTTTATTACCGCCACCGTTCCTATGTGGCAGTCTGAGTGTGCCAAGCCCGAAACCCGTGGCCAACTTGTCATGGTTTCCGGTGCTTTGGTTACTTGCGGTATTGCTTTCTCCAACTGGTATGTTGTCTTTTTGTTTTGCTATCATGAAGGTTCTCTAACGTATATAGGATTGATCTCGGATTCTACTTCGTCGAAGGACAGGTCAACTGGCGCTTCCCAGTAGCTTTTCAGATCGTATTCGCCATCATGCTCATGGCGACTGTTATGGAGCTCCCCGAGTCACCTAGATGGCTCGTCATGAAGGGTCAATACGAAGAGGCTACCAGCGTTTTTGCTGCGCTTGCTGATGTTGACGTCGACAACCACTTTATCCTCGACGAGATCAACGAGATCAGGGAGTCACTCGACGCGGAGAAAGGTGCAGCCTTTAGCAAGATTTTCAAACCCTCGCCCAAGAAGCACTTTCACCGTGTTGCACTTGCCGTTGGAATTCTTACCCTGCAGCAGCTCGGAGGAATCAATATCATATCTTACTACGCTGCCTACATCTACGAGAACTCGGTCGGCCTTTCTCCGCTCAACTCCAAGATCATTGCAGCCGTTTCTCAGACCGAGTACTGTATGGCGGCTTTTATTCCGTTCTTCATCATCGAAAAGGTAGGACGTCGCCAGCTTATGCTCTGGGGTGCTGTTGGTCTCGCGGTCTTCCTTGGTGCGCTCTCCGGAACTGTGTCGCAGGCCGACAAGGGTAACAACGGAGCCGGTATTGCGTCGGTGGTTATGATCTTCCTTTACGACACTTGCTTTGCCATCGGCTGGTCAAACACGCCGTGGCTCTACGCTCCCGAGATTATCGGCCTGGAAGTCCGTGCTCCTGGCGCTGGTCTGGCTACTGCGTCCAACTGGATTTTCAACTTCATGGTCGTCATGGTCACGCCCGTCGCCATTACCAACATTGGATCCTACTCTTACACTATCTTTGCCGTCATCTCCGCAGTCATTATCTTCCCCTGTGTTTTCTTCTTTTATCCGGAGACCACCGGCCGCTCCCTGGAGGAGATTGACATGATTTTCGAGCGGACAAATAGCCGGAGACCTTGGGAGGTTGTCAAGGTTGCCCGTGAGCTTCCCCGGCAGCACACAGACGTTATGGAGCTTGCCAAGCACCAGCAGGATGTCGAGTCTGTCGACAAGCCTGTTGTAGCACATATTGACAACGCTGCTACTGATTCTAGCCAGACTGTTACTCCAAAAGAGGGGTAGATTGTCTTTGGCCAATGCTTGCTTGTTTGTGTTTAGTTTATTTTGACCTCATGTTCTGCTTGGAACATTCGCAGATAATTCAAGTTTCAAAGTTTCGATTTAATTGTAGCGTTAATGCACGCGAGGGCTTCAGAGACCATGTTGTAGCCTTAAACTTACTCGACACTATGTCAAGCACTATGTCCAGGACAAGCGCGGTACCAGGACGACCAGAACGGGCTATTACTAATTTTCAGAAGCGCAACAACACGGGCAATCGTAGTGGTCGCGGCGAGGCTGTTACGGCGGGACCGAAAGGCGAGCCGCACTCGCAAAACAATGCAGAGACTTCACTCGCTGCAGAATTCATTAGTCTACAACCCAGGAGAACCCTGCAGTTAAGCTGTAAAGAACTGCAGTCTGCAGGGACCGCAGATTGGTTTATGGTAGGTGACTAGGTGTCGACGTGTGAAAAAGTATCGACTTTTATGCAGAGTTCTGACACTTGTGACGGTTGCTTGTAAGATACAGAATGATCCCGGAAGAGGAGGATGGATTAACTACCAAAAACACTAAGAACATTGATTCTGGCGCCCTAAGTAGACCTACTTTCTCCTCTACAAACAAATCTTTCCGAGCCGGCAATAGTGTAGTGGCCCGCAGGACAGCTGGGAAGGAAACCTGTCCTGTGGTCGCGCGAGGAGATGTCCATTTTCTTCCCCGCATCTCATCGCGCGGCTCGAGGGATATCTGACACTGCGGCTCGGCTGCATAAATTAAATGCGATCGCGCCGCTCCACGCCGGCGCCGAGACCCCGGAGCGATTATTTCAGCTCCGCTCCCGGCGCGCCCTGCTATGCCGTGACAACTGACAAGTGACAACTGCTCAAAATTGCTGATTCTTCCCGTCCCACTCAGTCACTCTCATGCTTCACCAAATTATCAAAGACCGCTAGCAAGACACTCTGCGCCAAGATAATCGATGAGCTCCATGAAGCAGAGCTCGCTTCTGTTAGAACGGTCAGCCAAGTTTCTATAAACTACGTTCAAATAACCAATATCCACAATGCCAGTACTAGTGCCTGTATGTTCCAAGCTTCCAGGCTCCAGCCGAGCAGCTATCAAAATTAACTGCAGCCTCGCCGCTCGCCTATTTTCCATTTCAAGTTTCCATTTCGCGATCCAACAAACCAGTGTTCCAGATTCTAGATCTTAGTGCTGATGATTCATGGAAGCTAGGTCGAGGATCATTTGAGCAGTCACCAACTGCACGCAAGTACGCCGGCGACACCGCGTATCCCGCTTCAACCCCCACAGCTAATGCGTGTGACATGTCTCTATTTGGTGGACTGGACATGGATAGAAATGCCTTCGGTCAGGGTGGGCGCCCCGCTTTACGGCTTCAGCGTTGGAGTCCGTTGGCAGAGCATTATACAGCTGCCCTGTGATGAAAGCTGTCCGGCGCCCGGAGAGTGGAGGCTAACGAGACGCTGCGATCAGAAATGACGTAATAATGCGGGGGAGGGGCCGCTGCGTGAGGCTCACAAAGAGAATAATGCGGGTTGTCTCGCCCAGGAACCACGCAGCCGTCCGCGGCTCGGCTTATCCCGTTCAGACCCCCACAGCAAATATACTGCTCTGGGACGGAGATGAACTGAACGCAGCGAAGGACTGCCACTCGTCTGCAGACGAGCACATACAGTTCTCCTGAATAGGGTTACGATCGGCCCGCGGCCAATAGCCGTCTACATGGAGGAGGCGATGTAACGCGAAAAGCGGATCAGCCCCGATGCGTAACAATGCGGGGGCACACCGCGGGGCAACCAAGAACAACAGTGTGGGATGTTTTAGTTTAGACCGGTGACGATCGGAAATGGAAGCTCCGCATCCGAAAAGAGAAAGAGGCTCGGCACGTGGTACTGAACTGCGGCCCCAGGAGCGATGGCAGGCCTCTGTCTGCACCAACGCACACAAGGGAACCGCACAGAAAGCCGAGAATACCGCAGAAGCGTTTGTCATGTGTGCTATAGAAAAGAACAGCGCACGCCTCCGCGGGGGTACATCATTAATCATACCCCACACTTGAGTGAGTTGACCAGTGACCTTCAGAAATGATCTCCCAGAGAGAGCCAGGATCTAAACTATGTTATGACCGTCCCCAAGGAGATTATATATTGGGCGCTGTTCCTTCATTTCACTTTCTGACTCTTTCGGTTCTCCTTCTCTAATACCGACTTGATTACGCCATGGATATTGCTCGCCCCACTTTCTTCTTTGGCCTGCGAGGCAAGTGGCTCAACCGCTCTATTGCTTTTGTCGCCGGCTTGGGATTCTTTCTCTTCGGCTACGACCAAGGAGTCATGGGGGGCCTGATCACCCTTCCAACATTTCTCGCTACTTTCCCCGGCATGGATAGTACCTCAGACGGTCTCACACAGGCAGAAAAGTCGCACAACTCCACCATCCAGGGCGTCGTTATTGCCGTTTACGAGCTTGGTTGCATGTCGGGTGCACTCTTTTGTATCTGGTCCGGCGACAAGGTCGGCCGTCGCAAAACAATCTTCCTAGGCGCCGGTATCATGATTATTGGTGCCGTCATCCAGACCGCATCCTATTCCATCGCGCAGCTGGCTGTCGCTCGTGTTATAACAGGCTTCGGCAACGGCTTCATCACCGCCACCGTGCCCATGTGGCAGTCCGAATGCGCCAAGCCTGAGACTCGTGGTCAGCTCGTCATGATATCTGGCATGCTCATCACCGCTGGAATTGCCTTCTCAAACTGGTACGTTCATGTTGAAGACTACGTCAATCAAGTTCTGAGACTTGTCCACTGACACACTTTTAGGATTGACCTTGGATTTTACTTTGTTGAAGGACAGGCCAACTGGCGTGTTCCTGTCGCGCTGCAAATTGCTTTTGCCATTGGGTTAATGTCGACTGTGCTAAAACTTCCCGAGTCACCCCGATGGCTTATTTCAAAGGGCCGCTTTGAGGAGGCCACCAACGTGTTTGCCGCTCTTGCTGATGTTGACGTCGATAACCATTTTATTGTGGAGGAGATCAACGAGATCAAGGCAACTATCGATATTGAGAAGACTATGGCTTTCAAGAAGATCTTTCAAAAGTCTCCCAAAAAGCATCTACACCGCACAATTCTGGCTGTCGTGATCCTTATTCTCCAACAAATCACCGGAATCAACATCATTTCCTATTATGCTGCTTATATATACGAGAACTCGATTCATCTCTCTGCACTCAACTCAAAAATCGTTGCCGCAGCCACACAGACTGAGTACTGCTTAGCCACCTTGATTCCGTACTTCATGATCGAGAAAGTTGGTCGCCGCCAGCTTCTTCTTTGGGCAGCCGCTGGTCTTGCCGTCACGCTTGCAGTGCTTACAGGTGCGGTGCATGAGGCAGACCGTGGCAACACCAAGGGTGGCATTGTTGCAATTGTCATGATCTTTCTCTATGATACCAGCTTCTCGGTTGCCTGGGTGGGAACGCCGTGGCTTTACGCGCCTGAAATTTCCTCCCTCGATGTTCGTGCTCCCGCTGTTGGCTTGGCCACGGCAGGTAACTGGATCTTCAATTTTATGGTCGTCATGATTACACCCATTGCAATTACCAACATCGGGGCCTATTCGTATCTAATTTTTGCGGCCATTACTGTTGTCATTATATGGCCTTCCGTCTACTTCTTCTACCCCGAGACCACTGGCCGGTCACTCGAGGAGATTGATATGATTTTTGAACGCTCAAATGGCTGGACACCGTGGGATGTTGTCAAAATTGCACGGGATCTTCCCCGCCAGCATACGGACGTCATGGAACTTGCGAAACACCAGAACGAGATCGAAAACTCAGAAAAGATTATTGTCTCGCATAATGAAAATTGAAGAGACCAGCGGCTTGTTTTAGTTGTTTATGCCGAAGGTGCATTCCTTTTATTTAATCTTGGTGGTGTGCCTGAGTCTGTCTGCGCCAAGACTGGAAGTAAGACGGAAACTAGTTCGTTTTAATATATTCGCACTTTTAGCAATTTATGTATGATGTAAGAGTAATTGAGAAATATATTGTGATTTATTTATTGTTATCTGATATCTCATATCTCGACGATATTTTACTATATTTAAATATTTGCCGGATGCCCGGATCCGAAAACACAAATGAACAGAAGTACCTGTGCAAGATCTGTGGCCAGTTATCCGCTAGTAAAAGCTCATTATCAATGATCTTGTCGCAGAGGCGAAGGAGGGCGAGCTCTTCGTTGCCCGATGCGGATATGTCGAGCGCTGGTCTGCGCACGTCTGTCTGCTCGCCTCGTGGCCTTTGCAGACTGCCTCAGTTACAGGACAAGTGCGAAGAAAGCTTGCGTCTTAGATTTGACGATTTGTCGGAGCTCGGAGGTTTAATTTGCAGCTACGCGCAGTTCTTCATTCTTTGATCGACTTATGACTTACCACTTACCACTGCTCGCAACTCATCGAACGGGCTAACGCCTAACGGGAAGCTGAGCGGTCTGAGGAACTCCAGGCCGACTTTGAGGCAACCAAGAAGGCGATTGCTCTTGCTCTGCCTGTCATCAGCATTTCAGCAAGCGAGTTTAACGACTTTGACGCACGAGCCGCAGGATGTGAGGCGCCGACATCGATGCCGAAGCCCGAAAGCCTTCTCAATACATGTGCACTCAAAGCATGGGCTAAGGGGCCTAGACCGCGGATGGGCCCATCGGCATTCGGCAAGGACAAGAAGTCGCATGTGAAAATAGTGCATTAGTGCTATATGGGAGTCTAAATGGGACGTTGGAAGAAGCTTTGGATAATTGGATTGACGCTCAGACAACGAAGGGAAGTTAGATTCGCCTTTTGTGTGGTGATTTTTGTATAATTTGCGCCCAATTCGAGCCCAGGCAAGCCACCTGCTTTTTTTGATCTAGTGCGCTGATCTACTCAAAACTTTAGGAACGGAACAACATCGTGCAATTTCAACAGTTAGCACGCAACATGCCGCCCACACGATGCACAACAGCACCATGCATTAACAAAAGCACTACCTGGGCGGTAAAGAAACAGGAATCAGGATATATTTGTCTGTTTATACTTTATTTGTAAGTTAATTGTTCAAGACTTCAAGCCTTCTGCCTTCATTTCCTTCAAGATGTCCTTCAGCTTTTAGCTACACTCAGCCTATAATTATTGCTGAAGCCTGAAAGGCAACAGTTCCAAGTGATTATCTTTTAGTACATGTATGATGTAAGCCACGGATTGGAGAGTTGAAGGACGCTGCGACGGAGTAGCTGTTCTGAAGAGACGCGATTACATCAATGCCTTAACAGGAGAGCGAGTTTGATACTAGTACGTCAAGAGACAAGAAGCACGAAAAGCTGACGGAAAATTAATTGTACTCGAGATCCAATTTATTAAAGTGGAGCGGATGACAGGACTAGGACTAGAACTAGAAGCAATAGACAAGACTTCTGGGCGGCTCTCTAGCGCGCCAAGTGCGGAGGCGCGTGCGGGCGCCCCGGGCGCGGCAGCAAGTGGGCTCGTTGCTGGTCCAGTGGGCGTAGCAGGAGGAGACTGGGCGACAGGGATGCGGTAGAGGAGAGATGGAGGAATAAGGATGGACACCGGCGACACGAAGACACAGTCACACAGACAAGACAAAAACAGTGAAACACAGTCGTGTGAAACACAGAGTGGATCCAGACGCAGCGGACAACCGTCACGCCTGCGAACTGGACTTGTGCCTGGCCACTGCTCGCGTCTAGACCGGCCGCCGAAAACTTGCCACGACTCTGCGCGGCCCCTGCACGCCTAACAGCCCGCGTGGCGGCGCCGCCCGAAGCGCGTCAGCGTGCGCCAGCGTCCGCTGCTGCTTATTTCCGTTAGGGCTCGGGTCGCTCGCGGAGTGCGATCCGACGCGATATCGCTCTCTTGATCGCATTGGCCTCGCTAAGCAGTCCCGAGTTCCGCATCTGGCGAAACATTGCGTGGACAAAAGCGCACCACACCATCTCCGCTGCCTGAATCTCCCGTCGCTGCCTGCCCCGATTGCCGATTGCCCGCGGTCTCGTTCACACGCGGCAAAAATGCAGAACAAGAGGAAAAGAGTGAGACCTGCGGGACCCTCGTGGAAAGGCGAGCCGGCGCGACGGGTCGGACTTGACCGGTGTTTAATCTTTTCCATCGGTTTATCTTTATCAGATCACGGTTGGCAGCGGAGACTGCGAGCCGCAGCGGTCGCGGTCGCGGTCGCGGGCCATCGCGGCCGACTCAGCGTGCGCGGCAGCTGTTCGCGCGCCGTCTGAGCTTGACTTGCTTTTGCTCGCCACCACCGCTTGTCATGTCTTGTCATCTTGGGCTCTGCGGGCCCTTGGCATTTTGGTTTGGCTATATGGCGGGCCTTCCGTCCCTATAAGGCCGACGCGCGGTCCGCTTCTGCCGTTGCTGCGCGTACATCTCCCAGACTCCCGCCCCTTCCCTCAGCCGTCCTTCCTACCCATCCGCCATGGGTATCCGCACCGCCTTCCGTCGGCAGACCCCCCAGGACGCCGAGCTGCCGGGGTCTGCTGCTATCGCAGATGAGGCCAACAAGACCGAGACTACTGGCGTTGTCGCTCCTGCCGATGGTGAAGTCATTGAACAGCTCGAAATCGAGACGCCCGAGGAGGACCGCCAGCCCGGTGTTCAGGACATGGAGGCCATCACCATGACTTGGGGCAAATGGTCGCTCATCGCAGTCTTCATTAAGTACGCTAACCCTCACACCATTCTCCGCGCAACGCGCCAACTAACGCACTGCACAGCATCTGGCTGCTCTACTTCACCAATGCCTTCCAGAGCTCTATTCTTTACAGTTTGATTCCCTACATCACCAGTGACTGGGAGTCGCACTCCCTGCTAAACACGATTTACATCGTTGCCGACGCCATCACCGCCGCCTGCTACATCCCTCTCGGTAAGATAATGGATCTGTGGGGCCGTGCCGAGGGCTTCCTTTTCATGACAGTCTGCGCGACTATGGGCCTGATCATGATGGCTGGCTGCAATAACCTCGCGACCTTTTGTGCCGCCTACGTATGTCTCCAGTTCTTCCCCGCACCGTCATCGGTTATTATGCTAACCTCTCCCTAGGTATTCTACTCTCTTGGTTTCGGAGGCATGACCTACTGTGTCGACGTCATCACTGCCGACATCTCTCTGCTCAAGAGTCGAGGTCTGGCTTACGCCTTCACGTCATCTCCCTACATTATCACCGCGTTCGCCGGCTCCAAAGCTGCCGATGACGCCCTGGGCACCAACGGTATCGGCATGCGCTGGCCCTTCGGCATCTTCGCCATCCTCTTCCCTCTCGTTGCGTCTCCCCTCTACTTCGTGCTTAAGTACAACATGCGCCTGGCTATCAAGGCTGGCCATGTCGTCAAGGTCAAGAGCAACCGTACGACGCTCCAGAGCATCTGGTACTACATCGTCGAGTTTGATGGTATGTCCCACTAATTTCCACCCTCCCGGTGAACCGCTTACAACCGTTTCCCCTGCTGACAGTGAATAGCTCTTGGTGTGTTCCTGTTCTCCGCTGGCCTTGTCCTTTTCTTCCTTCCGTTCGATATTGCTGGTAGCGCCCCTGACGTCTGGCGCTCGGGATACATCATTGCCATGATCGTGGTTGGCTTCTCCATGCTTTTTTTCTTCATCATCTACGAGAAGTTCTTCGCCCCAAAACCGCTTTTCCAGTTTGGTTTCCTCTTCAATCGAACCGTCCTTGGCGCGTGCTTGCTGGACGCTACCTATCAGCTTTGTTACTACTGCTGGGACAACTACTTTACATCTTTCCTGCAAGTGGTCAATGATCTTACCGTGGCAGAGGCCGGATATGTCGGTAACACCTTTGACGTCGTCTCGGGCGTGCTGTTGCTCATGGTCGGTGCTGTCATTCGCAAAACTGGCCGCTTCAAATGGCTTTTGTATATTGCGGTTCCGCTCTACATCTTCGCGCAGGGTCTGATGATCTACTTCCGCCGCCCCAACCAATCTGTCGGCTACCTTGTCATGTGTCAGATTTTCATCTCCATTGGTGGCAGTGTCTTTATTCTTGTCGAGCAGATCTCTATCCTCGCCGCGGTTGATCATCAGCACGTCGCCGCCGCACTCGGTCTGCTTAACGTCGTCGGCACGATCGGCGACGCCATGGGTGCTACCATCTCTAGTGCAATCTGGCAGAACACCTTCCCCAATGCCCTGATGAAATACCTTCCAGAATCGGCCTTGGCTGACTTTGATGACATCTATGAGGACATTGACACCCAGCTTAGCTACCCTGTCGGCTCCGAGACCAGACTCGCGATCCAAGATGCGTACGGATACGCGCAGACCCGCATGCTCGCCGCTGGCACGGCCATCATGGGCCTGGCTTTTATCTGGATTTTGATGATCAGAAATATCGACCTGAAGAAAGTTCCTCAGGTCAAGGGCATGGTATTCTAAGCGAATTTAATTATTAATGGGCGTTATTTAAAATTAACAAAGTTTGCTACACTAACCTCACCAAAAATATAAATGGTCTAATCTATAATAATTAGTTAACAAGATTTTGCCATTTTTTATACGACTTATCTTTTTTTTTTTTTATTATTCTTTGCTCTTAATTTAATTAATATATTTCTGTCAATAAGATGTTTCGTAGTAAATACTAACGCATTAATTTATCTTAAAAGAGAAGATTTCATCACGGCGTAGCAGGACAACGCCGGAAGCGGAACTAAAATACTCTGAGTCTAGAGTCTGTTGGTCTACGCAGGATTTGAATCACTTTGAAGTCGGAAAGTTGCTGGCGGTATGTCAAATGCGGAAAGCGGGATAACTAGTCCCGTCTGTATTGATTTTTGTTCAATTAGTCGAGCGCGCAAACGCGCTAATGCGCGAGCTTGTGTACGACGGTGTCAAATTGACGCTGACGCTATCCACGGTGAGCGGGCAGATGAGAATAAGTAGAAGGCAGAACAAGGGGCGGGCTCAACTTCAACTCACGAGAGCGAGTAGCATGTACATATCTATGGAGTTCAAAATGCACGTGGTTTGATTGTCTGTATTGAGGACGATATGAATCAGAGGTCCGGATATTGTAGTATACGAGGTCGCACAATCGGCAGATCAGAAGCTGGCTGCGCTGGCACGCGCGTTGTTAGTATTGGATGTACAGCTGTAGCGTTTTGGAGCTGAAGCGACATTAAAATAGGTTATGGTCGGGGTTCAATTACATTGTCATGGCCTCTTCATTCTGAATATTTATAAGTTACTCAAATTTGCAATTAGCCGTATTCCGTGAACTGTGGTGCCACGAGAGCCGAAGAGCGGCAGTATATACGGATCATGGTCAAAGGCGAGGAAGACAAATAAACAAAAAGACGATCGTGCGCCGTCAGATGTCCGGTGTTTTTCGTGTGGAACAGTGGCAGCAGAAGCTTTTCCCCGCATGACTCATGCTGTAGACGTCTACAATCCAATTAACGCACGCGCAGTCCGTGTTGCGGAGGGAGCATTATGTCCAGAGCCGGCACGTATACGTGTCAAAACGCACCAGAGCGCGCGACGGTTGGCACGGCAACGCTGCAGCTCATGATCGCTCGCGGCAAAACAGCTGTAAACTCTATAAAAAGTTCTAAAACTTCTACAAACTCGGCTTCCCTGCACGCTGCGGGCTCTCCGGGGGGCGCGGTCGGCTTGCTCGGCAGCTTCGGTAAACCCGCATTGGGTTCTCACAACGACGTCCGCCCCGCCTTCCAGCCGTTTACTCCTGATTTTTGCGTTCATTGACCCCGGATCAACGTCATACATGTTCTCTAATAACCTACCATCCTCAATTATAACAACTGTATCATAAGTTGTGTAGACTGTAAGTGTAGTATATATCAATATGTACAGCTCTCTGGACTTTGAACACGTATAACAGCAAAGTTAGAACATGTTTGGAGCGTCTACTGTTCCCAAATTAAAAAGACTGCCTAAGCTAAACTCGAATAAGAGAGAGGAGCCCTAAAGCACGCAAGTTTCTACAGGGTAGTATTTCTAGATGATTTGAAAAGGCTTTTCTACTAATTCTAATCAACCGAGATCATCTAACCGTCAGTAGTCTGCAGTCCTGTACAGAGTATTCATGCGACACAGGCTGATCCTGAAGACTCCGCTCAACAAATCCCTGTCGTTACTTGTCCCTTCGAAGTTCTAATACAGCCTTAGAATTAAAGTTAAAAAAATGAAAATTATTGGAGAAGTGCTATATTATGCTTCAACACTTATTCTTTCTTGCTTAGCGTAGAAAACTTGCGGCTGCTATACTGCGTAATTATCAGCTAACCAGTTTTAAAACTCCTTGTCTGTAAGATTCTCGAGATAGATTTTAAGTCTACAGTATTAAATTAGCAAGATTTAGAGTTATAACTAACATTACGCTTTTGCTTATACGTCCGATGTATAACGACATCTTTGAAAAATGTAGAGTTTATGTAGAGGGAGCGAATGCAACTGCTGAACTACGTATAAAACTGCAATTCTTACACCGTACGATCGTACTAATTACCGAGCGGTATCGTGATCTGAGATCTCTATGTACCAAATACGTAGAGGATCTGAAGTCAACAAGCCTCAACTTGCAGTAAATTATATTCAGGCGTGAATATACTCTAATTCTATACCTCATTGAAGTCTGCCGAGGACGTTATACGGGGCTATGTCGCCATCGCCAGATTGTAGGTTTAATTTTGCGGGAAGCCCCTGACTACGCAGTCTTATGTTGCTTTCCCAGTCCAACGAACTATGGAGTACAGATATCAGTTTGACCACTACAATACTACCTTACAGCTTATATATGCTTTGAGAAAGTTCTGTAATATAACATCATGCCGTCGGATTATGTTGTATCATCATCATCATCATGCCGTCGGAGCCCTCCCCGGATTTTTGCCCCTGAAATTCGATGCGGTGCGCCGCACATGCTGCGGCCAATTATTAATAAGATCGACGATAACGACGGCCGGTTATCGCACGGATCCTGTTAAAATGGACCCCTTTAAAAGCTATAGTCAGATGCATCCAGATCAGTAGAACTGTAACAGAATTGCAGATTGCAGTCTACTTGGTATTTGCATATGTTTTCCAGTCTTTCCTTAATTCCTTTCAAGAACGGCAACTATACCAATGGTTTTGTGCTCGGAATGGTAACTGTTTTAAACTAATTCACTTCGAGTTTTAGACCGCTTCATTTTGCGGGAAATCCATAAAAATATTATTATTCAATTTCGAGCGAGCAAAACACTCATTTAATGATATCGTGATTTGTGAGCTACATTATGATTACAATTCACCAACAGACTATCCCTTGAGTGCACCTACGAGAATTGGCAGTAATAGAGTGGAAACTGACCATCATAGCAAGCTCAAAGACTTCCATAATCTCCATGGGCATGCCTCCGTATTTAAGAACATTGCGAATATGAAGCTTAGGTCCCGGTAAATAAAGATGTGTGGTGGATACGTCGACAGCACAAGAGACAAGCTCTTTGACATAGAAATATCAAATCAGCCTTTTAGAAAAGAAATACAATAGGCACCATGGTGCGCACCTTCGGATCAAGAGCGCCTTTCACGCCTGTGGAACCTGACACGTTCTTGGTCCATGGAACGGTTGAAAACCTTAAATGGGCTTGAAAAAACTCCGGGTCAATTCGAAGAAAGTTCTCCCAAAACTCGTGCCAATATCCGCGTGTGCTCGTGAAATCGGCTTTAACTGCTCTCGGTTTTGTGTATCCAATTCAGCAAACATCTCGGGAAACTTTTCTGTCAATCGCTCTTCTCGAAGGAGCTCCGCCAGTAAAGGCACTCCTTCACTGCAAGCATGAACACCCAGAGTTACTGCGCATTGGACTACTTCGACAATCTCAGCAGCCGTAGTACTTTCTTTGAGCGTCGCTCGCACGTTTTCCTTGATTCCAGGAATGTAGATGTGTGACGGCGCAATCTACGGCAAGTGATACCAAATATTGCACTTTGGGAGAGATGTACTGCTTCTTCTTTGTAATGTTGCTGAGAGTAAGGCAGGCTTTGAATATTTCCGGGTCTAGAGCTAGAACGTCTTCCCACTTGCTTGTGAAAGCGTCGCTTCCATTCGCAGCAATGAACTCGGCTTTCTGCTGCAGTTGCTGAGTGCTGGCAATTTGACTATAGAACCTCTCAATAGTATAGGATCAAACAAGCACCAAAATGGCCAGCAATTAGCTCTAAACACCACGGTAACCTTTCCAGCTTAATTTGAAAACTTTGAGTCTAAGATTTGATCGACCAAGTATTGACTTATTTATTAAACGCTGCGTACCCGCCGCCAGCACCGGAGCCTAATCCACAACTCCCAAATGTCTTCTGCTCCTGTCCTCGACCGCTTCCGCCTCAACGGCAAAACAG